>CM064963.1:111786598-111964598 GCA_032847665.1 Solanum chilense
ATTAAATAATAATAAATAGTTATTATATTTTTCAATATTATTTTTTTCAAAAAAAAACTTATGAAATTTAATACAGTAGAAAAATTCAACATTCATTAATTTCTTAAATTTAAAACGAATAAAGTTCAAATGTATTTAAGAATACCAATCACTAATATAGATAATAACTCATTTATAAAATTTAAATTCATTGTAACCACATTAATTTCAATTTCTATTGTTGATAAAATGAGATTATATATTTAAGAAAGAGAGCAAACACTTTGGAGTTGCTTTTTGTTAATTTTTTAAACTTAGAATACATTTTCTGTAATAAATAAATTAAAAGAAATGTTTGTAAATTAAACATAGCAATCTTTGACTGATCAATTACTAAATTTGACATATTAATTAAAAATTATGTTTAAATTATTTGAAAAAGAAGGTGGAAATATGCAATTACTTCTAACTAAATTCTAAGTGTAAAATTATCTTCATATTGTAAATTATTTCAGTTTATTATTAATGTAAAATTGACGAATAATAAAAATATTTTGACAAATCTTCTAGTATAATTAATTTGGAAGAGATAAAGTTAATTGAGGTTTATCGTCATAAATATGTAAAAGAAAACTTATATGTTTGTCCATTGATATGAAGGAAAACAATCAACTTACTCATACAATTATCAATTTCATTTTTATTTGCAGAATACATGTTTACATCCCTATTCTGTCAAAATAGGGCGAAACGTCGCGGCAACTCAAAAATGATTAATTATTTCAATTTTAACAAAGTTTTAAAAATAAACGAATTTTGAAAAGAGTCGCCACCTAATTTTTAGGAAAACTAGGAAACCAATTATTTATCTACGAAACCAAATTGATTCTAAGTAAGGGATTTAAGTTATTCCGAAGGGAAGGGGTTAGGCACCCTTCGGAATCCACAAATGTGGTTCCCGACTGAATTCATTTTTATTTTTATTTTTCAAATTGAGGAAGAAACTAAAATAATGTACAGATATAATAAACATGCAATATACACAATAAAATAATAATAATCGGCCTAAAGTTTGCCTAACGTCAATATTCACAAGATAATGAAATTAAAAGTATAATTCAAATTTTTTCGAATAATTTCAAGGAGAAGCACCTCCGTGTACCTGTAAAGACACTTAGTAAAAGAGTTAGTGCCAAATAAATAAAAATAAAAATGGATAACTCAAATAATAACTTAAGAATAAAAATCCGTCTTATTAACATGGGAGGCCTTGGAAATCGACGGTAATTTCTTCATCGGCCCTTTTTAACAACTAAAATAACACAATAAATGATAATAATAACAACAAATTCTACCGTAGAATAACTTAAGCTTAGAACAAAATCATATGAACAATAACAAATATAAAACAATATAAAATTAATTGAAACAAATTCCTTAAGCAATTATCAACATAAATACTCGAACAGTGGTCAAATATTAAACAAAACAATACAAAGATAAATTCTTATGAAATAATAGCAACGTTTAATGTAATAAAATAGTAAAAGAATAACTATCAACAATAAATAAATTCAAAGCAACAACAAACTCTTTTAATTAAATTAAGAATCTTCTTTAGTGGGAAAACATACAAAAAAATATATATATATATAATAAATTAATAGATAAAAGAAAACTAACAATAATCGACTCATCATACGAACTCTATTAGAATAATTTACAATAATAAAAACGAATAATTAAATAATACTAACAGGTAAACCAGCAGCAACTTAGTCAAGTTAAGTAGATTATAAATGGAGTTTTGCAAAGTTAAAGCACAACTTTAAAATAAATAATAACTAAAAATTTTAAAGAAATAATAAACAAAATCATGAAAGAATATCTCCATTATGCTTGTTGGAAAGAAACAACAATAAATAAATCACCTCTAATAGAGAAAGAGAACAAATAGATCTGTGGAACTTTTTGGCTTGTTGTTCCATGGCTTCCTTAGCTCCATTTTGATAGAGGGTTTTGATCTGTTTGCCACAACTTCGAAGCTCACCGAGGTTGCTGGAGCTGTCCAGAATACCTACAAAATAACTTAAAATCGTGAAGGGGAGAGAGGGAAAGGGACTGTTTCATTTTTATTTTTTATTTTTCTTATTTGGCTCCGGTTCATCGGAGCTTAAAGCTCCTCGCCGGGGTCGCTGCTAGCTGCAAAAATGAGAAAGAAACAAAAGAGTTTTGGGGGTGGTGTGGTCGGACGAGAAAGAAATGGGGTTTGGGGTTTTGTTGGAATCGTTTGGTTGCCGGTGGTGTCTCATCGCTGTTGTCCGTTGGATCTGTTGTTTGCAGCGTGCTGCTGTTGCTCGCTGGTGATGGAGCAGGTCGCTGCTGCGTTGTTTGGTTGCTGGCTTCGCTGTTGGCTGTTGTCTGGAGTTGTTTGTTGACAGCTTTGGTGGTTTGTGGTGGGGGTTTTGGGGTTAGGAATGATTGGGTGGTGGAGGAGAGGGGAGAGGAAGAGGGAGCGATGGGAGAGGAGAGGGGAAAGGCGGTTGGGAGGAGAAGAGGGAGAGAAGAAGCGGCTGGAGGAAGGGGGCTGCCCCTTTTCTTTTCCTGAAAATCCCCCCCCCCTTTCTTTTGACCTAGTAACCTACTTAAATAAAAACTCAAAAATGGGTTCAAATGACGGGTCTAGCGTTGTGGCCCAAAATTATGAAATTTTAAAAAATGTTAGGCCAAAATTGGGTGTCAACAGCTGTCCCTTTCGTTGTGTATGATTGATGAAAGAAATCGTGGACAACGAAATTTGACAAATCCAATTTTGACTGAACACATAACCTTTGTAGAGAAGTGCGGTTGCATGTGGTGGAAGTCAATTCCAGACCTGTCTCCAAAAGGTTCTATGATGCGTTGCGTCCTTGTTGAATTAGTTTGCACCTGTGTTTTTTTTTTTTTTTTTTTTTTTTTTTTTTTTTTTTTTTTTTTTTAAGAAATTCATCTTTTCGAATGCTTTTGACAACGACTGAGATAGAATTTGCCAACTAAAAAAAATGCAATTTAAACGGAAGACAGTGTCTTTCACTGTGTCAACACTCAATTTCTCTCCTCGCCATTTAACGTCAGTTGACGTTGAGGGATAAATATTTCCTTTCATATGCACAATTCTTTTTCTGACAGGGCATGATTACTTGTAGGACATGAATATTTTCCCGTGATGCGCAAATTTTGCGAGGGATGGGATCTTCTCGCAATGCATGAATTCCGCAAGGTATGAAATCTTCTTACGATATGTAAGCTTTTGCGAGGAATTGAATCTTCTCGCGATGTATAAAATTTAACTCGTGATGCATGAATATTAATCGCGATACATGAATATTAACTCGCAATGCATGAATATTAACTAGTAATGCATGAATTTGCGATGCATGAATTGACTATCGATGCATGAATATGAACTTGCAATGCATTTAGCTCGCAATGCATGAATATTAACTCGTGATGCATGAATATTAACTTGCGATGCATGAATTTTCTGCGAAGTATGAAATCTTCTCGCGATGCATGAATTTTCTACGAGGTATGAAATCTTCTCGCGATGCATGAATGTTAACTCTCGATGCATGAATTAACTAGTGATGCATGAATTCTGCAAGGTATGAAATCTTCTTGCGATGCATACATTTCTGCGAGGAATGAAATCTTCTCGCGATGCATGAATGTTAACTCTCGATGCATTAATTAACTAGTGATGCATGAATTCCGCAAGGTATGAAATCTTCTTGCGATGCATTCACTTCTGCGAGGTATGAAATCTTCTCGTGATGCATGAATATTAACTAGTGATGCATGATTTGACTCTCGATGCATGAACATTAACTCGCAATGCCTGAATTAACTCTCGATGCATGAATATTGACTCTCGATGCATGAATTAACTAGTGATGCATGAATTGACTCTCGATGAATGAATTTTCTGCGAGGTATGAAATCTTCTCGCGATGCATGAATATTGACTCGCAATGCATGAATTATCTCTCGATGCATGAATATTGACTCGCAATGCAATGAATATTAACTCTCGATGCATGATTTTTTTTGTGATGCATGATTTTAACTAGTGATGCATGAATTCCGCAATGTATGAAATCTTCTTGCGATGCATGAATTTTCTGTGAGGAATGAAATATTCTCGCGATGCATGAATGTTAACTCTCGATGCATGAATTAACTAGTGATGCATGAATTCTGCAAGGTATGAAAAATCTTCTTGCGATGCATACATTTCTGCGAGGAATGAAATCTTCTCGCGATGCATGAATGTTAACTCTCGATGCATGAATTAACTAGTGATGCATGAATTCTACAAGGTATGAAATCTTTTGTGATGCATACATTTCTGTTAGGAATGAAATCTTCTCGCGATGCATGAATATTAACTCTCGATGCATGAATTAACTAGTGATGCATGAATTGACTAGTGATGCATAAATTCTTCAAGGTATGAAATCTTCTTGCGATGCATATATTTCTGCGAGGTATGAAATCCTCTCGCGATGCATGAATTTTCTGCGAGGTATTAAATCTTCTCGCGATGCGTGAATATTGACTCGCAATGCATGAATTAACTCTCGATGCATGAATATTGACTCTCGATGCATGAATATTGACTAGTGGTGCATGAATTGACTCTCGATGCATGAATATTAACTCTCGATGCATGAATATTGACTCGAGATGCATGAATATTGACTCTCGATGCATGAATATTGACTCGCAATGCATGAATTAACTAGTGATGCATGAATTTCGCAAGGTATGAAATATTCTTGCGATGCATGAATATTGACTCGCAATGCATGAATATTAACTCGCAATGCATGAATTAACTCTCGATGCATGAATATTAACTCTCGATGCATGAATATTAACTCTCGATGCATGAATATTGACTCGCAATGCATGAATATGAACTCTCGATGCATGATTTTTCGATGCATGATTTTTAACGAGGCCTGGATGGCTCGATAATGTTCCAACTGTAACGAGGTGGATGGCTCGATAATGTTCCAACTGTAACGAGGTGGACGCCTCGATAATGTTCCAACTGTAACGAGGTGGATGTCTCGATAATGTTCCAACTGTAACGAGGTGGATGACTCGATAATGTTCCAACTGTAACGAGGTGGATGGCTCGATAATGTTCCACTGTAACGAGGTGGATGACTCGATAATGTTCCAACTGTAACGAGGTGGATGGCTCGATAATGTTCCACTGTAACGAGGTGGATGACTCGATAATGTTCCACTGTAACGAGGTGGATGTCTCGATAATGTTCCACTGTAACGAGGTGGATGACTCGATAATGTTCCACTGTAACGAGGTGGATGTCTCGATAATGTTCCTGTTTTGACTTGTTAAAGAAGTCCAACTTCAAATGAATTTTTGAGATCCTCTCAAAAATTCTGTCCCAGTTTCCAGTATGAAGAGAAATGGAAATCTTACTGGGAATATGACCGAGCCGTTGTGGCGCCTACGTATCCCGTTGAAGCAGGAATCAGGTCAAACGTAGTTCCCCGTAGAATTTTAGTCTTCTGTTTTGACTCGTTAAAGAAGTCCAACTTTCAATGAATTTTTGAGATCCTCTCAAAAATTCTGTCCCAGTTTCCAGTGTGAAGAGAAATGGAAATCTTACTGGGTATATGACCGAGCCGTTGTGGCGCCTACGTATCCCGTTGGAGCAAGAATCAGGTCAAACGTAGTTCAGACCGTGGATGATGAGTGCTGCAAAGAATCTGAAAGATTATCAGTAGAAAATGCACAATATGAACATGATGGAATATGCAAATGGTATTCTTTGCTATATTCAAAACCTAAAACAAGACATCACATTTTGGGGATTGACAATCAATGAAGATTTTTTTTATAATGAACAACTCAAAAGACAATTTTTTTTTAATCCTTTTTTTTTCTCTTTTTTTTTTTCAAAAATAAAACTGCGATGAGATAGTCAAATCTTCACCATGATTGGTACCAACAGTTAAGATTGCAGGTAAATCTTCTCTTTTCTTTTTTTGTAAGATTGAATTAAGGTAATTCCTACTGCTTCAAGTGGTACCTCAAATATACTTAAGGATTGACAAGATCCATTCATCTTGTTTCGAACAAAGGTTTTGAATTGTATCAATCCTCATGTTTCAAGTGCCCTCACGACAAAGGCTATTCTTATTTCACACATATTTGAAACATTTGGTTATAGGACATTTTTCAGAGTACACTCACACTCACAAGAATGTTCAATGCACACAACTGTGATATCATATGCTTGACCCTTATGTAAATCTCCACTAATGTGAGAACATTTGGAATGAGATCATGTAGGGCTTGTCATTGGCTTGTAATGTAGGCTTAGGGATGGGTAGGATATTTATTTGAGATAAAAGTGACTGATTCCCTTCTTGAGCGTCACACAGAATTTGTGCTCTTAATGATTGGTACGCCTTTGACGTCAGATCTTCTTTTGAATTCTTATTTTAACACTTTTCCCTTCCCCCTTTTTTTTTGAGAGCTCTTTTTTTTTTTTGAGCTTTTCTCTTCTTCTCTTTTTTTTTTCTTTTTTTTTTTGAGTCCTTATTTGTTGGAGCTTTTTTTTTTATTCACTCCTTTATTATAATAATTTTTCTTTTTTTGTTGGAGTATTTTCTTTCCCATCTTTCACTGTCCCTGTAAGGGTATTTTTTACCTTTCTTTATTTCTTCCACTTTTCTATCTTACTTTTTCTCTTTTCTCTAGAGGTATTTGCTTCCTTTTTTTTTTGGAGACTCAATGTCTTTGCTTTTGGAAGTTTCAAACAAGGATTTCCTCTTATCATTTGCACATTCTTGGTGCACTCAAGAAAGTTGGGCCAAGAGAGGATAGTGCTTGTAAGCACTCAAAAGGGTAGTGGTTAAGATGTGGTTGTCCAAATAAAGGTTTTAGGCTCAAAATGGGAAAACTAGGGATTAATGTAATTTGGTAGGCTTTGAAAGGCACAATCGGATCAAAAAAGGCCTACAATCCTTTCTCAAACCAAACATTACTCATGATTTCGCCTCGAAAAACATTCGGGTCAAGTTCTAGATCAACAGTGTAACACAATTGAACTTTGATCAAAATCTCACCACACAATGCACATGAAACATAAGGTTAGTTTTATTCTTATCTTGACTGCATCCAAGAGAACTTTCAAGTATCACAAAAGTACAGATAAGAGGTACCACGAGAACCTGTAGTTTACCGCAAAGTCAGTCTTTTCAATCATATCGAATATATTTACATGCTCTTAACCATATAGGTCCCGACCGAGTTGAAGACATGACTCTAACAGTATGTACAAACAATTAAATTTTTTTTTATTTTTTTTTAAAAAATGATTACCGAACCCGAGAAGGGTTGCCTACGTATCTCACCGAAATGAGAATCAGGTACGCGTAGTTCGTGCGGATATGACCTGAAAAATATGCACAAACTAATTTTTTTACTTTTTTTTTTTTTAGAAAAAGATAATACCGAACCCAAGAAGGGTTGCCTACGTATCTCATTAACATGAGAATCAGGTACGCGTAGTTCGGCCGATATAACTTTGAAAATATGTACAAACTTTTTTTTTTTTAATTAATAATTTTTTTTTTTTTTTTTTGGAGAAGATTATACCGAACCCAAGAAGGGTTGCCTACGTATCTCATTAAAATGAGAATCAGGTACGCGTAGTTCGTGCAGATACGACATATAATAATTTAAAGAGTTAAACAACTCAAAGAAATTCCTAGGTCTAACGCCAGTGAAATTTATAGTCATGAATTTTTTATTTTTTATAGCCTCTTAATCGTCAATATTTATACCGTCCGTTGAATGTAACCTACGAATTTCAACAGTAATGATCTGTTATACTGTTTTTGGATGTTTTCTTGGACCTTTGTATCCTCTCAATTTTCACGAGATCTAGACATTGTTATGACCATCCCCGACTGATGTCGGGGATGGTATACCTACAGAAATATGAGAAATATGTGAGAGCAAGACCATCATGCAAAACAATAAATAAAAATAAGAAAGTGTCACCTCATAGTCAAATTACTCCCCTGATTTATCGTTTTGACTTGATATAGTTGAGAAATGGAAGGACTCTAATTTCGCTAATCCTCTTGTCTTTTGCAACTTTGGACAAGTAATGATTTCTGAATTCGAACATAAATAAATTTCCGCTGTGAAGAAGAACAACTCAACATGTAAAAGTGTTAGTTCCTGTACATAATAGATAATACAAAATATTACACAAAAAATGAATTAAACACATAAACACTGTTTTAATTAAAGACAAACTGAAACATATCACATAGCATACAAACAATTGTTGCGCTTCCTATACAAATATGTGACCCTTTTATGCCTAGGGTAGGCCTATCGATTTGAAGGATGTATACGTTATTTGAAATATTTCATTGCTCTAAAAACTCAAATTTATACAAATTTTATAAATTAAACTTAATGGGGATACATAATAGGGGAAATGTATACAAAATAATCAGTCCCACACAGGGGTACGACCCTAAATTATGCCTCCGCGAAAGATCGTTCTGCTTTCTTGATTTGTTGTCATCTCCGGGTGCCAAGATCTTCGAATAGGCTAGTAGCTGGTGAAGCTCTTTCTTTAACCTAAGCAAACTATAATCTAATCCTTACCCTATGAGACAATGATTTTCTCAAACAACGTATACATACTTCAAATTTAAACACATAAGTATGAACGTCCATTTAGGCCGTGGGCCGTTTTGGACTCAAGGTGGTCTTCTAATGGGTCCAACACGCCTTGGGTATTGAGTCATCTTAGTTCAAATGCGCTATTTTTGGGATTTTGCTTGGCTCTACGCTAGTTTACTAAGAGTGGATTGTATTTATAATGGAAAAGGTAATCCAAGCGGACTACTTGGGTTGGGACAATTAACGATGGTTGACTATCAAGTAGCCAACTACACTCGTCAGGGTGCCCCGAGAAAATATTTGGTTAATGAACGATTGCGAACCCGCATAATCGTCCTTTAGTGGAAATGAAATAAATGTCGTTTGACGGAAAATATTATGCCATGAATGCAATGTTAATATACACACAACAAGATAAATAATGAATAAATACAATATACAAATAATCAGCGAAATATAAAAATACAAGATATAACATAATAATAAAGAAAAAAAATTCTCAATTTGAAAAAATAATAAATTCATATTGGTTAAAACCTCTAAAACTCCCCAGCAGAGTCGCCATTCTGTTTACATCCCTATTCTGTCAAAATAGGGCGAAACGTCGCGGCAACTCAAAAATGATTAATTATTTCAATTTTAACAAAGTTTTAAAAATAAACGAATTTTGAAAAGAGTCGCCACCTAATTTTTAGGAAAACTAGGAAACCAATTATTTATCTACGAAACCAAATTGATTCTAAGTAAGGGGTTTAAGTTATTCCGAAGGGAAGGGGTTAGGCACCCTTCGGAATCCACAAATGTGGTTCCTGACTGAATTCATTTTTATTTTTATTTTTCAAATTGAGGAAGAAACTAAAATAATGTACAGATATAATAAACATGCAATATACACAATAAAATAATAATAATCGGCCTAAAGTTTGCCTAACGTCAATATTCACAAGATAATGAAATTAAAAGTATAATTCAAATTTTTTCGAATAATTTCAAGGAGAAGCACCTCCGTGTACCTGTAAAGACACTTAGTAAAAGAGTTAGTGCCAAATAAATAAAAATAAAAATGGATAACTCAAATAATAACTTAAGAATAAAAATCCGTCTTATTAACATGGGAGGCCTTGGAAATCGACGGTAATTTCTTCATCGGCCCTTTTTAACAACTAAAATAACACAATAAATGATAATAATAACAACAAATTCTACCGTAGAATAACTTAAGCTTAGAACAAAATCATATGAACAATAACAAATATAAAACAATATAAAATTAATTGAAACAAATTCCTTAAGCAATTATCAACATAAATACTCGAACAGTGGTCAAATATTAAACAAAACAATACAAAGATAAATTCTTATGAAATAATAGCAACGTTTAATGTAATAAAATAGTAAAAGAATAACTATCAACAATAAATAAATTCAAAGCAACAACAAACTCTTTTAATTAAATTAAGAATCTTCTTTAGTGGGAAAACATACAAAAAAATATATATATATATAATAAATTAATAGATAAAAGAAAACTAACAATAATCGACTCATCATACGAACTCTATTAGAATAATTTACAATAATAAAAACGAATAATTAAATAATACTAACAGGTAAACCAGCAGCAACTTAGTCAAGTTAAGTAGATTATAAATGGAGTTTTGCAAAGTTAAAGCACAACTTTAAAATAAATAATAACTAAAAATTTTAAAGAAATAATAAACAAAATCATGAAAGAATATCTCCATTATGCTTGTTGGAAAGAAACAACAATAAATAAATCACCTCTAATAGAGAAAGAGAACAAATAGATCTGTGGAACTTTTTGGCTTGTTGTTCCATGGCTTCCTTAGCTCCATTTTGATAGAGGGTTTTGATCTGTTTGCCACAACTTCGAAGCTCACCGAGGTTGCTGGAGCTGTCCGGAATACCTACAAAATAACTTAAAATCGTGAAGGGGAGAGAGGGAAAGGGACTGTTTCATTTTTATATTTTTTTTTCTTATTTGGCTCCGGTTCATCGGAGCTTAAAGCTCCTCGCCGGGGTCGCTGCTAGCTGCAAAAATGAGAAAGAAACAAAAGAGTTTTGGGGGTGGTGTGGTCGGACGAGAAAGAAATGGGGTTTGGGGTTTTGTTGGAATCGTTTGGTTGCCGGTGGTGTCTCATCGCTGTTGTCCGTTGGATCTGTTGTTTGCAGCGTGCTGCTGTTGCTCGCTGGTGATGGTGCAGGTCGCTGCTGCGTTGTTTGGTTGCTGGCTTCGCTGTTGGCTGTTGTCTGGAGTTGTTTGTTGACAGCTTTGGTGGTTTGTGGTGGGGGGTTTTGGGGTTAGGAATGATTGGGTGGTGGAGGAGAGGGGAGAGGAAGAGGGAGCGACGGGAGAGGAGAGGGGAAAGGCGGTTGGGAGGAGAAGAGGGAGAGAAGAAGCGGCTGGAGGAAGGGGGCTGCCCCTTTTCTTTTCCTGAAAAAAATTCCCCCCCCCCTTTCTTTTGACCTAGTAACCTACTTAAATAAAAACTCAAAAATGGGTTCAAATGACGGGTCTAGCGTTGTGGCCCAAAATTACGAAATTTTAAAAAATGTTAGGCCAAAATTGGGTGTCAACAATACAAATTACACATCGACTACCATCACACTCATCATGTCATAAATATTCCACCACCCACAATACCATCACCAATGGATTCACAAATAATATTAAATAATATCATTTTCGATTTTGTTGATCAACCACCCAATTCATGGCTGATCATTAAATAACATTTACCTTTTGTATGAACAATAATGATTTACGGATGATAAAATGCTTACTCATTTTATTTTAATTTAGATATCACTTAATTTATTCTAAAAAATGTTGAAGTCATTTCATTTACATATATCCAATCATAACTTACAAAAATGTAAATCAATTAAATTATTTAATTTAAATATTGATATGATGTTTTTATGTCAAACAAACACTTTAGACATACTGTATTACTCCTCTATACTCCATTTTATCAATCGTGATTGCAATTTATGATTCTAGATATTTTATGATAAGTTCATAGTTGTAAAAGTATGTCATTAAGATGGTTAAGTATTTATTGAATTGATAATTAAAAAAGATGGTGTATTCTTTCAGTTTAAGTCATCTTTCAATCAATTATTTTCAAGCAATTAAATAGCTTTTCCACCAATTAATTTATTGTAAAACTACATTTTGCAGCATAATATGTTCCTTATGTCAATAAAAGTAGATTAAATTAAGAAATAACATAAACAACTTTCACTAAATCAACTATTTTTTTTTCTATTAACAAGTTAATATAGACCTTTTCCTTTTAGTCTTTTGATAACAAATAAAATTCAACCATAATTTTATCTAAACACATGACAAGAAGGAACAAAAAGAGATCAACTTAATGGCTGACATATAATTTAAATCATTTATTATGTTGATGTGAAGTAAACACATAAAAATAATAATAAGTAACTCTTCTATTTCACTTTTTTTTTTAAAAACTTGTGAAATATAATACACTAGAAAAATTCACAGCTAATTTATTTAAGTTAAGCGAATAAAACTCGAATGTGTTTGAGTATATTGGTTATTATTAGAGATAGTAACTCATTGATGAAACTCAAATTCATTGTGCAACCACACAATTTCAAATCCTATTATTTGTGGAAACAATTGAACAAGATGAAGAAGAGCAAGATGAAGAAGAAGAAGAAGGAATAGGAAGAAAATATCTTCACTTCTATTTCATTAGAGAGGAATACAAAAACTGTTAATGAAAACAACTAAACACTACTTTATATAGAATTTAAAATATTAACTAACTAATCTAACAGATCCTAACTATAATTTGTTATAACTAATTTTAGTTAGCTAAGTAATAATACCTTTCTCATTACTCCCCCTCAAGCTGGTAGGTGTGAATACATTCAAAACTCCCAGCTTGGAAACCAAATGCTCATGTTGTGCTCTTGCCAGCCCTTTTGTCATAATGTCTGCTTGCTGTTCTTGTGTCCTTAGATATAGTGTTTGAATCAACCCCATTTGTATCTTTTCTCTGATGAAATGGCAGTCGACTTCAATGTGCTTTGTTCTTTCGTGGTAGACTGGATTAGCTGCTATCTGTAAGGCTGCTTTGCTATCACAGAAAAGCTTTACAGGTGGATGTATTTCTTCTCCTAATTCTTTGTATAATGCAATGATCCAGACTAATTCTGATACAGTAGAAGCCATGCTTCTATACTCTGATTCAGCTGAACTTCTTGATACTGTTGTTTGTTTCTTTGACATCCAAGAAATCAAAGACTCTCCATGTTTGATTAAGAACCCTGTCACTGATCTTCTTGTATTTGGACATGCTGCCCAATCTGCATCATAGAAGGCTATTAATTCTCTGTCTTTCTTGCTGCTCATCAACACTCCCATTGCAGGTTCTTTTTTTATGTATCTAACTACTTTAAGAGCTGCTTCCATGTGTGACTTTTTTGGACATTGCAGAAACTGACTTAAGGTTTGTACTGCAAATCCAATGTCAGGCCTAGTTAGTGTCAAATATAATAATCTTCCAATTAATCTTTGGTATGGACCCTTGTCTGTCAATACTTGATCATCTGTAACATTCATGGCTTCATCTAGCAATGTATTTGTTAACTTCAAATTGATGTCCAGTGGTGTCCAAGATGGTTTAGCTGCAGTCAATCCCATCTCCTCTATCAATTCTAAAGCATATTTTCTTTGGTTCATCAGTATGCCCTTTTCTGATCTGCTGAATTCTATGCCAAGGAAGTATCTCAAAATTCCAAGATCCTTAATCTTGAATCTAGCATGTAACTCTTGTTTGGTGTGCTCTATTAACACCAAATCATTTCGAGCTATCAACATATCATCTACATACACCAAGATCACTATTATTTGTGTATGATGCTTCTTTATGAACAATGAATGGTCTAGACTGCTCTGATTAAAACCAAGATCAACTAATGCATCAGTCAATTTTACATTCCATTGTCTACTTGCCTGTTTCAATCCATACAATGATTTTACTAGCCTAGACACCATTCCTGAAGTCTCCCCCTGGCTAGAAAAACCTTCAGGCAAAGACATGTACACTTCTTCATGTAAGTCACCTTGTAAAAAGGCATTATACACATCCATCTGATGTATATGCCAATGAGGTCCTGCAGCAATTGATAAAACACTTCTTACTGTGACCATCTTCACAACAGGTGAGAATGTATCTTGATAATCAAGACCCTCCCTCTGATTGTACCCTTTGGCAACTAATCTGGCCTTATATCTCTCCACTGTACCATCAGCCTTAAACTTGATCTTGTAAACCCATTTACAACCAATACGTTTCTTGTGAGAGGGTAAAGGTACTATGAGCCATGTCTTATTTGCCTCAAGTGCTTGAATCTCTTCTTTCATAGCTGAAATCCATCTAGGATCTGAACATGCCTCCTTGTAAGATTTAGGCTCAGTGACACTAGAGAAAGCACACAAATAGGACTGATATTGTGAGGATAAATTGGCATAATGTAAACAATGTGATAAAAGGATGATCTAATGAAGTAGAGGCAGCATATGTGACAAAATCAGTCATCCATGTAGGTTGTTTCTTAACTCTATGTGACTGTCTCAAAGGCATAGAGTTAACACCAGCAGGCATAGTAGAAATATTACCATCATCAACCTCAATATTAGGAACAATGTCAGGCCTATCAAGAACAGCATGTGGAGGAGACAAGGGTGAGTCATTAATAGGAGATATGTCCAAGAAAACAGTAGGAGATGAAGATGTATTCTGGAAAGGAAAAGAATCCTCCCTAAAACTAACATCTCTAGATATGAAAAAATTATGAGTGGCTAGGTTATATAACACATAGCCTTTTGTAACTTCAGAGTAACCCATATGTACTGCAGGAACAGCTTTGGCTTCAAACTTATCTCCAGGTGGTAAACACTTAGCATAACATAAACAACCTATTGTTCTGAGGTGTGTTAAGGACCCTTTTACACCATGAAACACTTCAAAAGGAGACTTGTTGTTGAGAGCTATAGATGGCAATCTATTCATCATATACACAGCCCCAAGCACACAATGACCCCAGTATATAATAGGTATAGAACCCTGAAATCTGATAGCCCTGGCTAGTTCTAGAATATATCTGTGTTTCCTCTTTACCACCCCATTTTGTTGTGGTGTGTAAACACATGTTTTCTGATGTACAATACCAAGAGATGTAAACAAAGCATGACAATTAGAATTGACAAATTCAGTGCCATTATCTGATCTCAATACTTTGACCCTTTTTCCAAATTGTGTACTGACTAGTTGAAAGAAATTTCTTAACACTACCACCACATCACTCTTTAATTTCAGCAAAAATATCCAAGTCATACGAGAATGGTCATCCACAATAGTCAGAAACATTCTATAACCATCAAAAGTAGGAACATGAAATGGTCCCCATACATCCAAGTGCAACAAATCAAAAATATAAGAAGATCTATTCTCACTATTAGGAAAGGGTAATCTGGTTTGTCGAGCTAATGGACACACATCACATTTGTCTAAAATCCTTTTGCATTCATTAGGATCAATGTTAAGAGAATGACTCATAGTTCCTACAGATGTATGACCCATCCTTCTATGCCAAAGAAGGATGTCCAACTTATTCTTGGAAGCAACCATTCCTTTTGGTGAGCAATCAACACCTCTCCCTCTGTGACTCATCATATAGAGGCCATTCTTTTCTTCACCAATCTCCAGTACCTTCCCACTTGAGAGGTCCTGGAACACACAATAATCAGGGAAAATATGAACTGAGCATTGTAGTTCTTTAGTGATCTGAGATACTGAAAGCAGATTATATCTAAATTCTGGAATGTATAAAACATTTTTCACAGATCTTCCATCCATCAATTCACAACTACCAATATGTGATACCTCTACGATCCCTCCATTTGGCAAATGTACTTGTTTGTTATAGTCAGTAACAGGTTTTCTAAAATTCAACATCTCTTTATGAGATATCATATGGTTGGATGCACCTGTGTCTATTATCCATTCCTTATCATCATTACATGTATAGGAAACAAATGCTTTAGAAAAATTACCTCCCATATTCGAATCAGATAATCTGCACATATTTGAGGATGAAGGTTCTGGTACATCATCAGCCTTGTGCTGTCCTAGATTAGACTGATTGAGATGTGATGATTTATCATATTGTTGCATCATCTGTAGGTGTTGTTGTGAAGGAATGTGTGATCTATTCCAATCAGCATGAAGATTATCAGTTCTAGGATAGTTATTGTAACCTTGATCATTACGAAAATTCACATGAGCTGCTCGAGCTTGTGATCCATCATTGTGTGATCGACTTTCCTCATCCCGTACATTGTGAGCATGACTTCGATTTTCTCCTTCCTTCTCATAAGAATCATTTTGCTGTCCAACTTTCTTCTTGAATCTGAAGTTGGAAGGATATCCAATTAACCTATAGCAATTGGCTTTAGTATGACCCATCATCTTGCAATGATCACACTGAGCATTCCAGTCCCTTTTAAACTTGTTAGGAACTTGACGAGCAGTCATAAGAGCTGCTATCTACAGATTATTAACATTCCTAGCTGAGTTTGCTATGACTCATTGGCTTTCTCTTTCAATCATCATTGAATAGGCTTGATTAACAGAAGGAAGAGGAACTAGCATCAAGATCTGACTTCGAGCCTGCTCATAAGTCTCATTAAGACCCATTAAAAATTGTAACAACTTCTGCTGCTTCATAAATTCTACAAAACCTCTTGATTCTGTGCAATTACAACCAGGAAAAGGCGCAATGCAATCAAATTCTGCCCAGCACAATCTCAATTTTGTGAAATACTCTGCGATAGTACTCGTACCCTGTACCAATGTGACAATTTCTCTATGTAGTTGAAAGATCCTTGATCCATCCGTCTTATCAAATCTCTCCTTGAGATCTCGCCAAACAGAACATGCATCTGTAGAATAAACAATTCCACCCAATAATTCCTTTGAAACACAATTCATGATCCATGAAAGGACAATTGCATTGCATCTCTCCCACAAATCACTCAAATTAGGACCAAATCCATCCTTCCTGCACTTTCCATCAATTAGCCCCAACTTGTTTCTTCCAAGTATGGCTATTCTCATCGATCTGCTCCATACGGAATAATTCTCAGCACCTGTAAGTTGAATGGAAATCAATACAACTCCAGAAGTGTCTGCAGTACTCAAAAAAAGAGGATGATTGTGACTAAGTTTTTCCGGTAACTCATTGTCGACAGTAACAGCCATTGTTGAACTTTATCAACGGCTTTAATTCTTCCTTGCTAAACTTCAATTCAGACCATATCAATGGCTGATTGCTCTGATACCATGTGGAAACAATTGAACAAGATGAAGAAGAAGAAGAAGGAATAGGAAGAAAATATCTTCACTTCTATTTCATTAGAGAGGAATACAAAAACTGTTAATGAAAACAACTAAACACTACTTTATATAGAATTTAAAATATTAACTAACTAATCTAACAGATCCTAACTATAATTTGTTATAACTAATTTTAGTTAGCTAAGTAATAACACCTTTCTCATTATTATTGAATCAATAACGGAGTCTGAAAAAAGGACTCCGTTATTGTCGATGGACTTGTAATGAATAACGAGGAGATACATTGCACCATTAAAATGCATTGATTTTATTTTATGTTATTTATGTTAATGAAATTTTGAAGTCATTTTTATGTTAGTGCAATTATAATATTAGATTCCTTTTTTCTTTGAAACAATTTAATAAATTTTGTTTTTTATGCTAGACTTTTTTGTGAAACTTAATGCTTGGGTTAATAAGCCACTACATAATAATAAGTAGTCGGGCTTACACATTTTGAAACAATTTACTTATAAATACTTTTCATAACTTATTCATTCAAGAATAAATGAGAGCTCCAAAATCAACTTGTAGATATTCAATACTTCATTCATTGCACAATCAACTTCTTTTAATAATAACTGATCAAAGTTCAAGTTGAATTTAGTTACATATTAATGAAAGAGGACTTCTGAAAAATAAAGTGTAGAATTCAATGTTTTTTTAATGACAATATTATTTTACCTATTAATTTTTTAATATCGCTCACAAAAGTAGTGAAAATTAATATTGATATTACAATGCATGTCAATGTAAAGTAAACAATAATAAATAACTCTTGCATTCTAAACAAAAAAAAAATTGTGAAATATAACCAGAAAAGTTCATAAATAATTGCTTAAATATAAAACAAACACAACACATATAATGTGTTTGAAAATATTAGTCATGAATAGATAGTGCAACAATATTTATTCAAATCTTTTTAAGAAATCATTTATTTAAGAACGAGAGAAAAGAAGAGTATATAGGTTTGATTCTTTTGCAATTTCATTAAACTTGAGAGTGCATTTAAAGTAATAATAAAAGAAGTTGCAAGGATATCTGTAAACCAAACAAAAGAGAGTCATTGCATTTAGCAATTTTTTTCTGATCTGAGATCACTATTATCCTTGATTTACCTGTTGCTAAATTTGGCATATTAGTTAAAATTTTCTTTAAAATTAATTATTTTCTAAAGAAAGGTGGAAACATGTCTTGCTAAATTTGGCATACTAGTTAAAATTATTTTTCTTAAAAAGGTGGGAATATGCCATGCTAAATTTGGCATATTAGTTAAAATTTGCTTCCAAATTATTTTCTAAAAAAATGCAGAAATATGCTATATCTAGGTAAATTCAAAGAGTAAAATATCAGCCTCTTAAATTTAATTAAATATTTTATATTAGACACTCGAACTAAGTTATATTCCAATTGAACATCTTAAATTCTAATAAAATGTTCTAGTTAGACACTTTCAATTCAAATTTTAGAAAAATAATTGTGTATTTTTAAGGTATTTAAATAACATACGACTTAATTCAGATGTTTAAATAAAATAAACTGACAAATTTAAGGGCTCAATATTTTAAAATTGAAAAATATCTTCACCTTAGTCATATATTTTAGAAGAGGATAATGTTAATCCACATTTACATGCTAAGCTACCACTATATATAGATACCAACAAGGAATACAACAAAAAAATGTATGTTCTCAACTCCGTGAAATCCTTTATCCTAGAGGAGGAATACATAAAAAAAAAAAAAAAAAAAAAAAATCCTCAAGTGCCCAGTAAGACTCGACAAGTGCACCATGGATATGATCAGAGTCATAACAAACCCTAACTCCCAGAAAAAATCTGTAGTACTTTTAGTACCAACACTTGTGAACCTTTCAGTGATATAGCTAATGTTCCCGCGATTGAAGGTTGCGGATTACTATGGTTTTGCTCTTTTAGAATGTCACTCAACTTTGATTTATGCCAAGTCACTCAAGCACTGTGGACTTTTCTCTCAAAATCACTCAACTATGCAAACACTTTTCATCGAACGGCCCATGGCATGTCTGTAGAATATAAGTTGGTAAGCATAGAATTCTAGATGTTAGACTTAGTTCTATGGAGTATAAATCCGTGTAGTTTATTCATGTTTCATCTACAAGCACAGAGATATAATTCATGGAAATGCAAGTCATATATAATAAGAGAATGAGTTATTTTTAAAAGTTAGCAAAACGGGAGGGCTTAATGAACTAATGATCATTTAATAGGATCGAAATTTATCAAATTCTACATCAAGATTAATTAATATTTAACCTAAGGGACCTTTTTTCCCTTTGAAGTTCTCCAACATTTCTTAAACTATAATTGCATAATCTGTTTTTCAAGGAAGCTACAATATGTTGGATTAATTAAAGTATACTTGAAAAGAATATGATGAAAGCAACAATTATTTTTGTTATTACTTTTTAGATAAAATTACATAATTTAATGAGTGTATTAGATTAGTAAATAGTCACATTTATTTACTCAAGAGCTTAAAAGACTTAAGTGATATGAAGAGTTTCTTTGTTCAGGTCAAATCATTTTTTGACAAAAAATGATTTTTTATCTATCAAAGTTATGTTTTGATACAATACTTACGAAAATGATTAAACTGTGTCGATATTCACGTTATAAATTCTTGTTAGAATTTTTTTTTTTTAAAAAAATTACTGAAGAACTCAGCGAATCGAATGATATTTATATTATGAATTTGATTTTTACTATATAAATATTTATATTATGAATTTAATCTAGTTATAACACCAATAATAATTTTCATTATTTTTACGATAATGTTCAAGAGCGAATAGATAAAAAAATTTTAGTGTTAGCATCACCATCATCGAGACATATATAATTTCTAATTTTTATGTATGAGAATATCATTCATTCATATAGATAGTAATTCATTAATGAAACTCATGTTTATCGTGTAACTATACAAATTCAAATTCTATTATTAAATTATTGAATTATTTACTTAAAAAAGAGATAAAATATAGTTTAGAAATATTTTTACACTTTTTTTAAACTTGAGAGTATATTTTATAGTATACATATAAAAGACTATCGGTGATTCATTGCACTTGACCTTTTTTTCTTATTCAATATTACTATAATCATTGACTAATCTATTGCTACATTATACACATTAATTAAAATTTGCCAAAGCGGAAATATGCCATATGCAAGTAAATTCAAAGTCCAAAAAATCTTTATGGTCAATTCATTCTTAGAAAGTTGACCAATAAAATAATATATTTGGTCAATTTTATTCATGGAATGGAATTCAAAAGAAATAAATATAATTTAGGTAGACAAGTTATGGCTATAAATAAGTAGCAGAAGCTCATATCTTTCTCCACTGAATCATGGCTCGTCTACCACCACGATCACGCTCATCACGCCGCCGCCGTCGTCGTCGACGTTTTACCACCATTCCACCACCACCACCAGCATCACTCCCACCACCACCACCATCACTCCCACCACCATCACCACCAGCATCACCACCAATGCCTCAATTGCTCGCAAATTACAATACCATTTCCGATTCCACCACCCCAGAATCACCACCACCATCACCACCACCACCACCAACACCACCAGCATCACCACCAATGCCTCAATCGCTCGCAAATGACGATACCATTTTCGATTTCACCACCCCAGTAGCACCACCACCACCACCACCACCATCAATTCCTCGACCACTCATACTCAACGGTACCGTTTTCTGATTCCATCACATCCTAAACAGATGCATTACCGATTCAAAAAGTAATTTTATAATATTATTTTATGCTAGGGCAATTATTCATGTATTAGCAGCTAGTTTTACGATTAGTTCATGAAGATTGTTATTTTCTGCTGTTTATGTTGATGCTTATTGTTATTTCCTATGTTTAAGTTCAATGAAATTTTAACATTTGGGGTGGTTAGCCTCTTAATAATAAGTTCTCAAACTAACAGATTTACTTTTATTAATTATCATGTCATGCATTTCCATATTATTAATTTTTATCTATGTGGTAGTAAATAAATAAAACAAGAACAAACTAATTATCCTTTTATCTTTTTAGAATGTGTATGAAATTGCTTAATTATTCATTCTATCGAATTAATAATTTGTTAAAATTGTTTTATTTGAGAGGACTATCTCAATATCGATTAACCAAACATACTATATTTCATACCTAAAATAAATAAAAAGGAAAATGGTCAAAAATATCCCTAAAATATTAAAAATTATTTAAAAATATTCTCTGTCTATTTTTTTTTTAAGTCTAAAATACGCTCTACTTTTATTTTTGGTTCAAAGATATCCCTTTTCTCACCTTTTGGTTTACAAATACTCTCGACCCAAATTAATTGAAATGAATTCTTTTCTAATTGATTAATTATTTTATTTCTAAAAGACAATTTTTAATTTGCTCAAATTTTTAATATTAGCTCATCCCGTAAAATAACATAAATCATTTATTTTGGAAAAAAGTGAATGATAGAAATTCTTATTTTTATTATTAAAACAAAAAAAATACTGTACAATGAAATCCGATCTTAATTTAGTCATTAAATTATTGAAACTTAAACATTCTGTCTCATTTATATATATTGTGGTGCAAACACGACGATCATATAAAATTTTGTCATATTTGTTAGATTATTATTGTATCAGCTTATAGAAGTTTAGATCATTTGTCTATGTGTAATGGGTTGATTAAAGTTTGTCAACAACCACTAAATGTTTATGTTAAGATTTAATTATATCAATAATTTATTATTATATGTTATTTATTAAAAAGTAAATTGAAAATATAAAAATATTGATATGATTAAATTTTAATGTGATGATTTGAATATAATTAAAAGAACAAATCCAAATACATTAAAAAAACATTTCACAAATAAAAACATAAAAAACAATGTTTACACAGTAAAATAAAATAGAGAATTTATTGTGTAAAAATTATTAATGGACTTGCCTTGTCGCACCTATTTTCAGCAGATGACATAATTTTACTATTAAACCTAAACACAGAAAGTTATAATGCGATAAAGAATATTCATTTTTACAAATTTTTATTAGTACGATGATCAAAATATTCAATATCATTCTATCATTCGTAACTAATAATAATTTAAATTTATTATAGTATTTAATTTTAGATAAATACATTTTATTGTTGGTCAACTTTATAAGAATGAGTTGAAATAATTTAGACAACATAAAGATTTTAGCAAACTTTGAATTTACTTGTATATTGCATATTCTTCCCTGCCTTTTCAAATAATTTAAAGCTAAATTTTAATTAATATAACCGATTTATATATAGATTAGTCAATAGTTATACTAATCTAAAACTCTGAAGGTAATAAGAATAAAAGAATTTCCTCATTTAGGTTATGTTAATTATTTCAACTCATTCTTATCCTCGTTATGAAATTTTTTATTTTTATTTTCTATTAGTGAACACCATTAGACTAATATTGTAAAATCAATTATATCTTGTCAGTAAATTTTTACAATGTTACGAAGCATTAAAAGTTTCAAGACTACATTATGGTTTTATTAGTATATCTAAAGACCACTTCATTTGATATTAATGTAAATTATTATACAATTTATAATTTAGTTAATTTATTTTTGACTATTTAATTATTGTATAGAAATTATGTAGCTGAACAATTAAATCATATGTCCGAAAATTTTTCTTGCAGTTACTGCCATTATTTTTTTATATTTTTCTTTTTGCTTTCTTTATTTTGGTTAGAATTGTTTTTCCTTTTCAATCTTTTGATCACAAATAAATCCTAACTATCAATATTTATCCTTAGACACATAACCAGCGGGAGAGGAAGGATATCAACTCAGCATATGACAGACATTTTAAGTATTTATTACGTCGATATAACGTAAACATATAAAAAAAATTACAAATAACTTGAATATTATTTTTATAAAAAAATTACTTGTGAAATATAATATACTAATGGAGAATGAATAAAGCTTATATGTGTATGAGAATATCAATCATTCATATAAGTAGTAATTCATTAATGAAACTTAGGTTCACTTTGCAACAACACAAATTAAAATTCTATAGATCAGTATATTATTTAAATAAATAAAGAGGCAACAAAGAGTTTAGAGGTATTTTTGTAATTTTTTAAAACTTGATAATATATTTAATTTAATGAAAGAAGTTACAAGAAATATTTCTAAACTAAATATAAAAGAGTATTTGTGATTTATTGCACTTAATCTTTTTTTTATTCAAGATTACTATAATTATTGACTAATAAATAGCTAAACTGGTCATATTAATTAAATTTGCCTTTAAATTATTTGGAAAAGAAGGGAGGAATATGCGATACGCAAGTACAGTGCCGGCTCTTTGCCTTATAAATTTTAGGCCATTGCCTAAGGCTCCCGATTTTTGGCGTCTCAAATTTCTATAATAAATAATTATGTTTAATTTTTTTTATGAAAAAAATAATTATTTATAATAAAAAGTATATATATATTTATCTTTTTTTAACTCTTTATGCATTCTATTTTTTCAAATTTTTAATAATTAGAGTAATAATCTGTCAAAAATATGAATAAATATCAACTTTTTGAATCAGATTATACTATATGATTTTAAGTCTTATCTTTATTTAAAATTTATCAACTTATTACTTATAGAACTATATTATCGATTCATATAATAATTGTCTCAATAACATGATGTTTTCAATATTAAATTGACCAAATCTTGCTTTAAAATAATAATTAAAAAAAGTATTTGAAAAACTTATTTATAACAAAGATATTAAGTAATAATTTACATCTAAAAATTTAAAAAAAAAAAAAATACAAATAATATTTATTTAAATTTAAGCCTCTAATTAAAATTTCGCTTTAGGCCTCGAATTATGTTCCGCGCAAGTAAATTCAAAGTTGCCAAAAAAAAAAAGTTTGTAAATTATTTCAACTCATTCTTATAGAGTTGACCAATAATCAAATGTCTTTGCCAATTTTATTAATATAATTTGAAAGAGCCAAACATAATTTAGAGGTATACAAGTTATAGCTATAAATAAGCAGCACGAGCTCATATCTTTCTCCACTGAGTTATAAGAAAGGAAAACTAAACACATTTTACATATAATTGTCAGCTTTTATTTGCACTTACTATCATGGCTCGTCTACTCATTGTATCAGTTCCCAATCAAGAACAACATTAATTATCATATTATATTATGCTCAGCTAGTGCAATTATAGTATTAGCAACTAGTTTTATGATTAGTTATTCAATATTGTTATTTTCTCCAATTTATACCAAAGTTTATTGTTATTTTCTGCAATTTATGTTAATTTTTCGTGGAATGTTGATGCTACTTATGTTAAGTTTATTGTTATTTCTCCCTATTTTTTTAGTATGTGTATAAAGTTGCTTAATAATTCATTCTATTGAACAAGCAATAACTAATAGAAATTGGGCTCCCACCATATTGACATGTCTTTGGATGAAGCATAACATCTAGTTGTATCTTTCAAATCACAATGTACATTCTACGATTGATATTTTTTTATGGTCGGACTTCTAAAATGATCTATTGAACGAAGAACTCATTATGTACTCCAATTATTAGGTCTTTTAAAGTCTCGAGTTTGTGTTGAATCCATCCCATTTTTTTGTTAGCTTTAGCTATTCAATTGCTACAAGCAATTATTAAAAAGAAATAGTAATTAAAGTTAAAAATAAAATATTTGGTGGTTGGTAAATTGATAAGATTTGCAACTATTTTTGATTTTGCTATATTTACCTATGTCATTAGTTACATAAGCATGATTTTATCCTTCTATAAACAGAGCATTGTTGTTCATTTGTAGAACACACCAAATTAGAGAGAGAAAACCATTTTGAGAGCAAAGTAAGTCTGTGAAGAAAAATAGAGTCTGTGAAGAAAAATAGAGTGTGAGCGATATTTTAGTAAGGTGGAAACCAAAAGAGTGTTGTTCCTTTTGAGTGTGTAGTATCACTTTGAGTATTGTATTCCTAATTACACTGTGTAAAATTCCTTATTATAGTAATAACAGTTGCTTCTCTTGTCCCGTGATTTTTTTCCCTTATTGAGAAGGTTTCCACGTAAATTTCTTGGTGTCGTTATTTTCTCATGTTATTTCTATTACTTTTACCATATATATTTTTGTAGTTATCCGCGTTTTCCCTACAGTTTGAGAGGTCTTCCTTCACCTTTACTTTTACCAAAATTAGTGGAACATCGTCAAGATCTCCCTTATGTCTTTGTTGAAATTGTTTTATCCGAAAAGACTATCCAACATCAATTAACCAAACCTAAACATCTTATACCTAAAATAAATAAATGTGACTACTTCACAACGGTAGAACAACGCATTAAATTATGTATTTATATCTAAAAAGTGATTACAAAAATAATTGTTGCTCGCATTAAAACCTTCCTAAGTACACTCATTAATTAGTCCAACATAATATAGCTTCCTTAAAAATCATCATGTCTCGAAAAATGCAATTATAGTTCAAGAAATATTGGACAACTTCAAAGGAAAAAAAAGTTGCCTAGCATCAAATATTAATTAAACTTGATGTAGAAAAATTATGATGCCTCAGCCAAAAAAATCATACTTCAATAGTATTAAAGCTTTTAATTTTCCTGGTCTGTTAATTCAAAAGACATACTTAATTTCAGACAATCCTGAAGAATTAGGCCAAGGAACTTGAACTATGACCATATGATCTTCGTAACTAAAATCAACAGAGACTCCATCGATCATACACGATGACTGCTTCTCAGAGGCAAACACCCTCATTTCACCACTCCCTCTCACTCCAATGCTTACTGAACTTTCTTCCTCCTCATCGTAGACAAGAGAGTCGATTGCACCACCAGAATTGAGCATGTTCACCAATCCAATTGGGGCAAACTGCACTGATTTTTTCGACAACACAGCAACAGGAGTGACTGTTAAGAGCTCATACTCGAAAGGCTGAAGAGTAATCTCCACACTTTCAGATAATTTTAAGAGCTTTAGTTTCTTCTGTCTATACATGTACACCGCGAAAATGTTCACTCCTTCCACACTTACTGGATTTGATCCATTGCTCCATTCAACATCTTTGGGACTAGCCAAACATGTAACTGCTACTGAATACTCATTCGCGCTTTTATTTTTCCTTGAAACAGGGCACCATCCTCCTCCTTGACAGTTAAATGCTCCAAGAACTCCGGTAAACTATAGTCATTACAACCAGAATAACACAATAAGATAAAAATTTTGATCGTACAAATTATCATAATGCATGCATTGCATTGGTAATAAGATTGATGCTTACTTTATTAAGGTTCCAAATCTTGAGCATGGTTTTTCCATCATGTAAAGGGTCTTCAAACAGGCAATCTTTAGTTGGTAGGGCATAATGTTGGCAACGAAGAATCGAACCATCAGGCAAGGCCAATGTCTTCAGCAACTGGAAGTTGTGTTTCCCAACTGAGTCGCTAACATATACTGGTCCTCCTGAGATGGCTCGAGAGGCGGCATGAAACTCAGCACAAGGGTGAGTAGATTGAAACATGTCCCAATCAGGGTGGATGAAATTTCCCATCCACAGACTATTGTAAGCACAATGTACCATGTGACATCCTTGCAGCCAAAATGTCCCATTGGGATCCCCAGATGGATCGGTGCACCAAAAATCATCTCCTGCAAGCATCAAAGATCATGTTTAGATCAATCAAACAATTTAACGGTTAGAGTTACAAAATTAAGGCTCGAGACATACCTACGCGTCCAAGAGCAATAGTCTCTGTCCCAAGGTACATAAAGTCATTGCAATGTTCCATGCTAGCAATCACACCGTTCCCTTTAAAATGTTTCCTTATTGAATCAGTTAAGGCTTTATAGTATGCTTTAGCAAGTTCCACTCTTCCTCCATAATCTTCTGATAACATCTCCAGCAACTGCTTCGACAAGAGATTGAATATGAACTTCTTAACATTAGTCAAGCATATAGTAATGAAAAGACAAAAAAAGATTAAAATTTTTTCGAATTTATGAAGTTTTGAGAACTTACATGAATTACATCCACCTTGACTCCATCAATTCCAGCTGATTCAAGATGCGAATGCAATCCTTCGTACATTTCATCAACCTTTTCCGGTGGAACCAGTCCAACTCCATTGTTCACAATCTTGTCCACAGCCAAATCCTCCATAGTCATCTGCAAACCTGGTGACAGCTTAGGACTAATGACCTTACAATCCGGCATGTTTGGTATATTAGGCCTAATCCCACCCCAGTACCCACACAACGCGTGCCACACGTAAACATGCTCAACGCTCTTAAATTCGTCCTTTAAGTCCTTCACAAATGCCTTCATCCCCTTCCCCTTCCCCTTTCCTTTTGGAGTACTCTCATAGTTCCTAAATTTATAATTCTCTTCAAATTTTATTAACCTACATGGCATCTGTTCACCAGCATCAGTCCTGTTGATTCCTTCTTGATCATCAGTTACCGGATCATCATCGTGACAAATCGATTGCCATCCATCATCAATAAAGACTAATCCTGGAGGGCAACCACCCTCTACTAGGTCTTTAACCCCTTCCATTACCCCTTGTGGATTTACCTTAAGGTAAAAAGCATCCCAAGTACACCAACCAAATTTATCTACTATCCCTGGAAGTGACTTCTCTTCAAGCAACTTGAAAGTCCCTAAATGTAATCTTATAATCTTCATAGCATTCTTCACCATTTCGTAGGGGTCATTCCCTACGTGCATATAAATGCAAGTCCGAAACCTGGATTCGCGAACTTTACTTGATCCACTCTCCACACAGACGTCCAGACAGTCGTCGTTTCCAGCCTGGAACGAGGCTCTGAAGGAACCTTCTAGAATAGGAAGTATTAGAACATAAGGACGAAGTCCGTTTTCAGATTTGTCTAAGATTAACATTTGAGTCTCATGTTGGATATCTCTACCGTTTTTGCCTACCCAATGTGTGGTCCACCATACTTTAAATCTGAATAGGCTCATGAATTTTATATCCCTGAGCTTTCCAATTGGAACCACATGATGGCTTCGGGCCTCGTCGGAGTCAAATCCGACGAAGCAACCGAAGGTAAAATCTTTGGAAATGAATTGTGATGGAGTGGAAATGATGTTAGCAGGAACATGAGTAAGTATAGGATAGCCATTGGCTAAAAACTCAGAGCCATGAAGCGTGATGGATAAAGGCTTTGTGTTATCATCTATTAGCCCAGCTATCACTTGTGAGGCATTCTTGTTCAAGCTTGGAGCCATTAGAAACAGAGTAAACAGAGGAATTTAAAGGAGTTTTCAGGATATGAAGCAAGTGATGATGATAAATGCTTGTATACAAAAACTGTATATATAGACAATTTTCTCACCCACTTTTGCTCCAGAAGTGTGTGTAAGAGTGGAAAAATTAAAGATAATACTGGAAAAGAATTGAAAAATAGTTGGAGCACTAGTTATTAAGTTATGGTTGGGAACACAGTTGGTTAATGAACTGAAAATTTGGCATGTAATATCACATATTAAAAAAAAAAATCCGTTCTTTCGAGACCTTTTATTTGATTTCTCTAGATGTTTCAATGGGCCATTACTTGCTTTTAGTGGACAATTGATATAATTGCATCAACAAATGAAGTAAAAAATAAGTAAACACAAGACAAAAGGCATGCAATCATGCATGGTTCCTCTATAGAGAGAACAAATCAAACTTTCAAGTTTTATTCGTCTTATAACCAAACAAAAAACTAGCTCCTAATTTAGTGAAAATATGCAACAATTTAATTTGTATCTATAGAACGTGTTTGATATTATTGCTAAAACTAGTACTTATTTTTAACACAGAAATATCAATGATCTGTTACATAACTTTTCGGTCCTACTGTATTACTCCCTCCATACTTCATGCTTGTTAGTCAGTAGAGGTTTGTTATTGCATTAGGATAGATAAGATAAGTTTTAGTCTCCATTGCTTGTATTTATCCATATTGAGATTTTATTTTTAATAAAAGACCGCTTGACACTTTGTCTAGCCGTAAATTCAAAAAAGAAAATAAATTGGGCTATTTGTGAAATAAGAGCCCAACTTATTATTCCATGGACCTTTTATGGGCCTGAAACAGTATTCCCTTTTGCGGTTGCTCCTATGGCAGAACCCCCAAAAGTGTGGTTATTTACAACTGGAATTCAAAATTTTTAATCATTGAAACTCCATTATTTTTGTAGATTCTGAAGTTAACAAATTCACCATATTGATCTGCAAAGCTTAGTGATGGCGGGAACCGAGAAAGAAAAACTGGAGCTGCACGAATCCGATAATCAGTTCGTTTGGGATGAAACTTCTCAGCTTTACTACCATGCTCGGTGCGATTTTCTTTGTTAATTTAATTTACTTGCTTGACATTTTCTGTGTTCCTCTTTTCGCGGAATTAGGGCTTGAATTTAATCTGAGTTTTTCATAAAATTTGGAGTTCTTTCAGAAATTATATTAATTACTTATTTGAGATCAATCGTTCTTTTGTAGCACTGGATTTTATCATGATCCTAAAGCAGGCTGGTACTACAGCTGTAATGATGGCCTTTATTACAAATTTGATAATGGTACTTATGTACCAATGGAGTCTTCTCAGGTAGAGTTTTTTTTTTTTTTTTTTTTGCTTTCAAATTTACAGCATTCAAATGTTAGGGTAGTTGATTTTTGGTTTGATTTATGTTAAGCTAATTTATTATTGTACGTCAGGATGGTGGTTGTCGTGAAATGAATAGTTGTGAGAGCGTTGCGCCTGTGGAATCTAACAAAGATGAGGTAGATGCAGACATAAGTATGTCAGGTGAAAATGTGCCTCAAGTAGTGGAACCACTTTGTACTGAGTTCTCTGAAGGTGAATAAGTTTACCAGCCTGTCTATTGTTATAGAAGATAGGATGTGTTTGTGATGAAGTTGTTGCTGCAGTATATATATTTTGTTTCCCCCTTAGAGTTCTATCCAGACCTAATCCTTTTAGCTTTGGGTGATCGAAACATTTTGTTGTAACTTGATGGGTCAAGTAATCTAAACAAAAGTGGATCCAAGATTCTATGTTTATGGCTTGGACAAAAGCTATTAGGTTCTAGTGAACCCATAACTTTAATGGTAGCTCCGACACTCTATCTAAAATATATAGATGTGGAACCATTCTTCTGTTCCCTATATTTTGGTTGGTGAAATACTTTTCATGTCCATGTGGATTTAAATGAATTACAGCAGTTTCTTGTGAGTTTAGCTGGGTGAGTAATTATCGAATCAGTTTTGCTCATGTTTGCTGATCTATTTATCTTGTGAAAACTGAGAAGTGTTTCATCATAGATGTAAGATGTTTATTCATGCAATTTCTTCACTTATGATATCCATTATTTATTATCTCATTATTGAGCCCCTCTAGCTGTCAGTCTTTTGTCACCACCAGTAATGTCATCACCCCAAGTATAATGGTTGTCCTTCGAATTGCTTCATACTTTCAGTAGAGAAATACTTGGGTGTAGTAATTGTTATTTTGATAATTCAGAAGTCATTTGCTCTTGACAGTCGCTTACTTTCTCTTTCTATTTTACTCTAAGTAGAGCACTTGGAGGATACCAGTTGCAAGCTTCCAGAAAACCCACCACCACCTTCAGAGTGGTAAAGACTGTGTTTAGTTATCTTGTACTTTTGTTCTTGTAGTTATTTTTCTTTTCCAATGCTGTAATACATCTACTTTCAGGCTCGAAGATACTCTCATTGAACTTTATCTGGCAAATTATACCACTCAAGCTGCCAATACTACTTCAGACATAACAGTAGCTCCAGAAATAAATGACACAGATCACACACATTTGTCAGCAGTTGGTTGGTTTAAAGTTCCTATTTTTCTTAAAATATGATTAGATTTACAGCATTGCAAGTCATTCTACCTTGACGGTGCAGGGAATGACAACACATATGAACTCGAGGAAGGTGAATGGATACCAGACGACTGGACAGATTCTGCTGATCCAATTGCAGATGTCATGGATGATGGTTAGTATTGATTATGATACTTGAAATCCGTAGATTTTGTATTCTATACAATTTTTCTCACTTGGCATTAAGACGTTAGTGTTGAAAATATTGATATGACACCAGAAAGGCAGAAAGCATATGGACATTTCACCAAACTATTAGGAGTTCAAATGGGAAAAATCCTTGTACTGTAATTGCTTCCTTTTCTTCTCTTCATCTAGCATACTGTCTACTGATTTTTGTAGTTTTTGTTGTTGCTATCTACACCTCTACCTCCCCAGACCCTACTTAGTGGGACTACACTGGGAATGTTGTTGTTGTTGCCTCTCCCTTATTTTCTTTTGGTAGTTCGAATAAAGTGGGAATTAATTTGAAGAAAAATCTTTCTTTGACTACCTCATGAATTCCTCTATTCTGTAACTCATACTAAAAAGATGGAATAGGCTCCTAGCTCAGTGATAAAAGGAAGGAAAGATTAAAGATTTGGCGATTTTGAAATACATATGCTCCTTATTTTGAATGTTTTCATTCATGTTTTTTTGGATGCATAAAATTGACTGAAGTTCCCTCACAACAGGCATTTGTTTGGAGGAAGAGAACTGGCGAGCCCAGTATGGTCAAGTTGAACGACCAGTTGAGGATTCTCTGTCACATATTCAGGCTGTTGATTTGTGGGACTGGTCAATGGTTAAAAAGATCAGAAAAGGTCGAAAAAGAAGGGTGGCCAGGCTGGTAGGACGACTGGTGAAGCCCACTGCTAAGCTGCACCCATCAATGCCCTCGAGTGGCCATCTTCTTAAAACTGCCCCAGTATGTGAAGTCCATCTTGATCTGGTACGAGTTACATCAGGTTTGCATTGTCAAACTTTCATTTACAGGGGAACTTCTGCATCCTATCTATTTACACAGATCAGTTATTGTTAACATGTTTTAGTTTATTAAATGCTCAGTGAACTGTTGTGACGTACTGTAAAAAAATAAATTTGCGTTATTCCCTTTTCTATGTCTATCTATTCAATCCGTGATATTTTCATTACATATGCCAGAAACTTCCTTCTTTATTTGTTACAACTGAGCAAACTCATCCCTGGTGACTTCCCTGCAAACCTAAATGGCCAATACTTTCTTTGCATGTTTCGGCCGTCAGCATGTATGCATTCACATTCATTCATGGTCAGACCTACTCAGAATACTGCCAGATTAGACATGCATATTTTGAGATGAAGTCATGTAAGCTACAGTATGTTTATAGACAGTAACAGAGATGTAATGAGGCAAAACATTAGAGGAACAGGGATTTCCAACTTCTTCTGAAACATCCATAACTCTCTTTATTCCGTTCAATCCTCCGCATCAGAATATTGTAGAACCTCAACGGCTTATACATGAGAAGATGTTTGGTTTCATTTTTTGAGTATGAGATTTTAGTTTGCATTGGCCATCCTTATTCTATCCTCGTTGGCATTCATTCAAAATGTTTACTTACTACAGGTCAGGTGTACAGGTTGAAAAATCCTAGCACACAATATTTGGCTTCTTTGTCAAATTATGATTCTTCCAATCCAACGAAAAATTGGCGCTTTCCTCAAATGTCAATCAACAGAGAAATCCAGACATGCTCACCGGTCACTGAAAGATATAACCCCATAAGCACAACACTTCCTGGTGAGGAGGATGTATCTCTGCAATCGGAGATCAGTGCACCTGAAAAGGTAGTCTACGTCCACTTTATGTTTCAAGAACTTAAACATTTTTTGTACTTGGAGATGATTTCGGTTATTGGTCATTAGTGATAAAGTTTCTATATGCATCAATTAGATTGAGTTCTTTAGCAGATTTAGTATCTTAACACTTCTCTGAAAGCTGCACTAGAAAATTTGCTAACTGGGAAATGTAACAAATTGTGTTGAAGTATTTAGACGGCGAACACAACTAAAAGATAAAGATAAAAAGGCATGCCAGTTTAGCAAACAAACAGCATAGACTGAACCATCTTAGACAATAGTGCTAGTTGTGCGCTGTGTTTGGATCTGTGATTATTTCGTTCTCTTAAGTGATAAAATAATCAATCGAAGACAATGGAAGGATAGCCTAGTGGTAAGGACCCTCCACCTCCAGCATAAGGTTATATGCTCGAGTCACGAGGGAACAAAGTGGGAAGGGCCATTATTGAGCTTCTGGATGGAGGAGCTTTTGTTCAGGTTTGGAGGAATTCTACCATGTAAGGGAAAAACAATTGAATCATCTCTAAAGAAAACTTTTTTAATTTTATTGAAGAGATGCTTTCTCCTATTTAGATGGACATGCACAAGGCTCTACGATCTCTTACCTATTTATTAAATTGTGTGATTATGCCATTCCAGGACAGAGACCATCTGTATAGGGACAGAGCTGCAGAAAGAAGAGCATTGCATGGTGGGTTTGGCGTTGGTCCAGGTCAAAAAATTTCATCCAACTCTGATGATTCTGTTTCTTTGGAGGCATCTGCTGGTCCAGAGGAAGCTCTTTCCGAATCCTTGAGCAATTCATTTGGAGCTGGTAGCTATGCCAGAAGAATGTTGGAAAACATGGGCTGGAAGGAGGTACAGTTTAAACTTTCACGACTTTAAGAATTATAGTTTTAGCTACAAGTGTCACCAAGGAGGTTTTAGGTAATCTTAAAATGCCTTATCTTTGGACCTATCTAGACTTGTAGAACTCTAAATATTGTTCTTCTGATTCTTTCTTCCATATTGATGGCCCATCCCTAGGTGTCCATTGGATCTTTTCACTCAGGTGTGAAGGGAAATTTGTCCTCCTTTCATTACTAGATCGTTGTAATAGTTTTAAGTTATTCGAATCCATCTTTTCTCGAGAAGGAAACGTTCACCCCATCTACACTCGGACATTCTTAGATTATCTTATACGAGTAATTTCATGGTTGTGTTGTTTTGAAAGATTAGTTCACCTAGCAATTACATGAGGACTTCTGTGAATGAGACTACTTAAGTGAAACTTGGAAATGTAATGACCATATTGTAACCTGATGATTTGGGTGTTTGCACAGGGAGAGGCACTTGGCTGCAGCAACAAGGGGTTGATTGAACCTTTACAGGCTACGGGAAACAAAGGTTCTGCTGGGCTGGGTTGGAACGATGAGCGAAGAAAGCAGTCCATGTACAGTTCTAAAAAACGAGAGATGTAGCTACTTTTTTTGGCAATTTGATAGAATGTGATAAATCTAATTTCACTTGTTTACTATTTGTTGCCTCTTTTACTAGTCATATATCTGCTTCTGACCTACTTTATACACCATATGATTAAAGGGTACTACCTGCATCATGCACTTAACCACATATAAACTAGCTACACTCCACAAGATAAATTACAATTCCACATGATAAATCTTCGGCAAAATTGCACGAGCATAATTGATGAAAAGTTCTACGAATCAAAAGAGGCCATAGATCATATTGGTGCTGCAGACATGGATAGGAAACTAAATACACCATGTAATACCCAAAGAAATGGAAAAACAAATCTAGCACAGAGAGCAGTTACAAGTACATCGAATGCCTGTCTACAGCTAGTAAAGTTAGAAAGATATGGCCGTGCTTGTTGCTTTACAAACTGATAGCACTTGCTTCCAGATCCGCAGGCTTATCTTCTGCTTTACTGTTGTACCATACAAGGATAAAGAGCAGCTTCATGTATGAAGGTAAGGGCTCGAACGTGCTGACCAACTCCAGAAGCCTCCCTCTACTCATTCTCTGCCTGAGCTTCTGTAGTTGTCATTTCCTCATCATTGGTAGTTGTATCAGGAGTTAATTCGGCTTTCTCCACAATAGTATTTTTCTCATTCAACTCTTCATTCAGCTTACTGATCTCTTCATCCTTCTCCGCAACTCTATCTTGCAAGATTAGTACCTAGGACAAATACGATTAAAACGTGAAACTACATCTTTCCAAAGTCATCCTAATGTCTGATTTCACTCTAAACAAGAATGGAAACTGTGTGAAAAGCACCATTTCATTTGATCTTTCTACATCGTTTGTCAGTCCCTCTATCTGTTTGCACAGGCCTGCAAGTGGGGACAAAAATTGTTAGAAAGTGAGTGAAACCAAACTACTCATCATTGGAGTTCTGAATAACAATGGCAAGGCAACAGAAATCGGTGAGAGCTAAAAGGTAAAATGAACACATGTAATGAAAGATCTATATCAAAATTAGCACAAATATGGATTGCTTATGCAATGAGGGTGCTAACTTTATAGTTATGTCATACCCCCCACCCCCCAAAAAATGTGAAAAATCAAGTACTACAATTCACCATAGTACAAGAAGAAACTACTTTGTTCTACAAACAAATCATGAACTCTGGAGAGAGCAGACTAATGGGTGAATCAGTGTAGGAATTAACAGTTCCACAGTTTGGGATGGTGTAGGTTTCGCTCACGATGATGAATCAATTCTAATAAAAGCATGCCTTATGTCTGGCATGATTGCACTGTCGTAAGAATAAGGGCATGCAGATATATGGTAACCACACACAAATCAGGCGACAGCAACTGATTCCTCGAGCACAGACTAGATATATATTTTAAAATGTAGTATAATTCCTTGTCAACAGCTTTCTTAAGCTAAAAACCCTACCAAAAAGCAAATTATATCTAAGAGTGATTATGTCTTTCTTTATTCAAGAGGATATGCATATATTACCAAAAGTTTCAACATATACGGCAAAACTAAATATCCTCAACAAATATCAATCACACTCTTCATATCTAGAATGACCAAATCGACCTAGCCCAATCAAAACAGAGGTGTATTTGTAAAACAACTTGAGAGAACACTAACCTTCAAAATGACTTTTGAGTTCAGCATTCTGAGACCTCTGCAAAGCCAGTTTCATTGTTAATTCATGTATCTGCAAGTAAGGAAAGAAACAGAACTTCTGTAACATCTCACATTTATCACCTATAAAGCAACCATCATATTTAAACCAACCTGGAAGAAATAAGCTAGATAACTGAGTAACTTATGAATAAATCACTTTTCCATTTCTAAATTCAGTTTTGAACTAAAAGAGTTTTATAATTTTACACACTTCACTGATCAAGAAAATTGTTTACTACCTTTCCTTCATTAGCCTGGTTTCCAATCTCTTCATTTTCCTCCTGCAGTGTCCTACATTTAGCCATTAACATCTTGCCCATTTTGCTTTGTGGGGTAAAATTGACAGCAGCAATGTTATCATGCAACTCCTTTACTTTCTTATCCTTCTCCTCAACCAAATTCTGTCAATGAAAAACAAGAAAAGATGTAAGCAAGAATGCAATCAGGGCCAGCAAGCCATAAAGGAACAATGAAAAAGTCAAATAAACTACACACGAGAAGCATCAAAGAATTTAAGCACCAAGCATGCTATATTCATTGGCAACAGGATGCATCATCAGAGCTCATTGAGCAATTCAATGACTTCACTAACAGTGTGCTCCCCCATTAAATAAAGAATTCCAGCGAACCATCAAAGAGGCTTGAAAGCACAGTGAAATTAAAGTATGGAACCACTAGACAAGTGTATCAATCTCCTCTCCAGATATTTCAGCTTGATTAAAATCAATGTCTAGATAAGTTACCTTCAGCCGAGTGAACTCTTCATGAATAGCTGGATCTAGTAATAGCTTCCGTGCCTGTTTATTTACCCCCAAAAGAAAGGAAAATGAGCAAAATGTGAACAAAGACATTAAAAACAAATGTTAACCCAAAAAAGAAATTAGGAATATCTACGGTATAAGATGACATTCTCCAGGGAAAAAGGGGAGAGGGGCTCACTGCAGATGCATATTATTGCAGAAAAGAACAAAATGCTACAAAGGTTTGATTATTTAGTGAATCATAGTGCTGTTCTCAGAAGAAAAAAAGGAAATAAAGAGAGAAAAAAAAACAGAAAGGTTTTAATTCCATAACTCTGGTTGTAACTTCTAAATTTCTGGATTTTTAAAAAAAAATTGATAATGTTGTATTCCTCAGCATTAAGGACATGCTGGAGACCTTCAAAAAGAAGCAAAAAGAGAGTAGAAGGAAGCTGTTTCTAAAAAATTAATGGAACTATATGCATTCCTTGAAACTTTGTTCTTAGTATCATCTGTTCTCACCTAACATGAAGATCTCTTAGGCCATTCATTGAGCAAACTTGAACCAAAATCTTAGAGAACTAGTTAAGAGGGCATAAGCATGTACGCATAAATTCAACTAGGAATGAATACAAACTTTGAAAAATAAAAATATGGGAATAGAAAATAGAAGGAAAAATTTATGATGATGATGCGGACTGTGAGCATACTCGTCAAAGGAGAGTTGAACTACAAGGAAATCACCACCCATCAAATGCAGTAACAATTTTAACATCTCTCTTTTTGATAATTGTGTGATTATGAATGAGGGTGTTGTTGGAAAATAGTGCAGGCTTCATAAATTAATTACAATAAAAACAAATCTGCCCCTTAATTAGTAGCATAGATAGTAAGAAACAAGTAGCCACTGAAGACTCAATCTTTTCGTAAAGACTAAAGACCCAAATCCAGCTGGTAGGATGTACATTAGGGTTAAGCAGAATGATTCAAGCAGAGAAGAGGTACAGGCCAACATATGCAGTTCCTAAGGAGATTTATCTTATCAGCCTGTTTGATGGTAGATAAATGCTGCTCTTACCCTTCAGTTATATTTCCTCCATTAATCTGGAAGCGAAAAGCTGAACTTGCATCAAAAGTATCAACAAAATAGAAACACAAATGAAACCATTCCGTTTCTTGATTCCCTTGCTAACTTACTTTTAACTATAACCAAAAACTGCAGCCTTTGAAACTCAAGGGTGAGAGGGCCACCCCTCTACCTTCTACACTTAAATACTGGAGTAAGTTCACTTGGCACAGCTCAAACTTGTGACCTAAGAAACAAGTCCCTCAACCTTCGTCAATTGAGCTCCCCCCCCCACCCCCACCCAAGATACTAACTTACAATTTACAACCCTAACAATATGCTATGTGGTTTTCTAGCATAACGAGTATACTGGGAATTGGTAGGTATTCTAGAACTTTGAGATCAGCACTAGAGTTAGAAGTGTTAACACGAGAATTAGATTCTCAGGCCAATATGTGTGCATAAGGTTGGTAGCGCGTTGGAATAGGAAGTAAGATTCCTTAACTAGAACTAGCACCAGCTAACAATTTTATTATTTAAGCAGAATGCATAAAATTAGCAAAGCAACAACCAAATGACCAGAATGAGCAACTTACTGTGTGAAACAAAAAAACGCTACATACAACGCATAGAGATTACACACATACAACTCCTTTTTAAAGGAGCAAATTGGAAAAATTCACCAAAACAATTGAACAACAGCAGGGAATAGCACATACACACTCTCACAGTCTATCTCTCCCTCCTTTTTTTGGGTTTTATACAATGAGTAAACAAAGATACTACTACTACCTGCATAGATGGCGGCTTGAGTTGAGCTCTAAGGTCCCGAACTGCAGACTGAAACATTCACCAGTAGAAAAAGTAAGAAGAAAGAATTGATCAGCACAAAGTAAAGAGAAAACAATGAATTGGATATATACATTTTAAAACAAAGGCAACTAAAGATGAAGGAAAGAGCACCCAATACTATATGCTTTACAAGAAAGGATTTAAAAAAACAACATTCCATTGCCTTCTTACTCGCCTCACCCCAAGAGAAGAAAGACATGACATCTGATCAGAGGTTCTGTCGAGGATAAAACTAGATGTATAACATTAAGGGCATCTCTAGTATTGATTAGATCACAGATCTCTTCAATTGACAAAAATGAAAATGAAAGATTATCTGACTAACAGTAGCTTTTGTTTACCCTAATATGTAGGTCGCAAGCTTCATTGCACACCATAAAGATGAGACATTTTCTCAGAGTAAAGTACAACATACAGTTGGCAACTTGGATAGCATCTACAAACTCAAAGTTCAATTTCTTAGTGAAATCATTATCTTTTGCTCCATATAGTTTTCTTGCATGGTTGCACCATATAGAAAGATAACATGTTCAAATATCCTGCTCAATTTTGTTGAGATAGCCGCAAAAGAAAAACAAATTGTATACAAGATAGTTCAAAATTAATCTGTTATAGAGGCAATCTATCATTTGATGTACATGGACAAGTTTACCTTCAACTCTGCTATCTCCTGCTCTCTTTTGGCAAAAGTAACAATAAATGCAGCCTCCTTTTTCTTTGCTCTTTCCAACTACAGATTGCAAAGATGAGATAATGATTAGAAAAAACTTCAATAATATTTTAGCAATGAACAAATAAAGACGAATAATAATAAATAAAAAAAAAAAAACCTGTTCACGCAATGACTCTTCAGATGATCTGAGGTTCTGAAGATAACTGACCACAAACTTGGGTTCTGCAAATAAGCACAGAGTTAACTCTCTTCAGAATTAAAGAAACCACTCCGTCTCAATTAACCTGAAGATCTTTCCATTTCAAGGGTGGCCCAAAATGTTGAACATGAATGATATCTCACTCTTTTTTAAAAAAAAATAATAATAATAACACATGGAATTTAAACAATTCAATTTTAAGCAGTGACGTGATGGTGGAAGCATCACACTAGTCTACTAAGTATTATTTAAAGAATAAGTCAAACTTTCCCATATAACTCCAAACACTTTCAGAACCATATCATCTAACAAATGGGAGAGGGAACTAAAATACGCTTCTTCTTTTTTTAATGATGTAGGACTCTCAAACATACAGCATCAATTGGGAAAACACGAAGATAAAAAAAAGAAAAAGAAAGGAACAGGATTTTGACTGTCCAGAGATGCTGAAAAGGACAATACCAGGTGTCATGCCAGGAGGTATGAATGGTTCCTTTTCAAACGCAGAGCGCCACTTTAGTATTTCAGATTTTGCTGATTCAAGTTCTGTCTGAAACAAGATAGACAGTTAAGTCAGTAATTAGTTTTAACAGATTTAAATCAGAATGTTGGTCATTCAACAGCATGATTCAGGCTCCATTAAGTGTGGTGCAGTTCCAAAAGGCCCCCACACAAAGTTTGAACAAACTAGTGAATGCATAAGAATCAAGGAAGGGCCGTAAAACATCAAAGGAAGATTACAAACTGTGAAATTAGACATATTAGCCCCTCGGACATTTTAAGACATGAGTAGCAGAGTCAACTCGAAGGTTGGAAAAGGAAGACAAATTTATGCTGATGCAAGATAGGTAATCAGTAAATCATCACCATCCAGCCATCATGTTAGTTAAAGCATATTATTATCTGAAAAGCAAGGGAAGAAGATTTTATCCTATACCACAAAAGCATCTAAAATGAATTTTTGAATGATAGAGTGAAGTATCAGAGAAAACACAAAACAACTTCCCATGAAAGATACTTACTTCTGTAACTCATGTGGTATTAAACAAGTCCATGGACAACTTAGGATGTCAGCTATTAACTGGTGGAATGTGAAAGGTAAGAATGAGGTTCATGACTGCATACTAAAGTTCCTTCCAATTGCAATATCTTGGGAAATTTGGAAAAATAGACGTAAGCCAGATTTGATGATAAAATGATGCCAACTTGGGTACATCATTCAGCAAATTAAACAACCTCATCAATTTCCCAAATTAACCCTCCCTGATTCTTGGATTGGAAAATGTTATATGAAGATAAGGTGAAACCAATCATCATTCCAAGGCTGTTTGTTCGATTAAACCTTCTCATTTTTGGATAAAACTCAATGTTAATGGTTGTAGCAAGGGAATTCCGGGATCAGCAGGTGGGTGCTATAATCAGGGATCATACAGGGGCTATGATTCAGCCCTTTGTTGATTACTATGGGCATTGCAGTAACAATATGGCTGAAGCCAAGGCCATGTTGAAAGGGGTGAACATTTGTTGGAGGCTGGACTTACTAATGTTATAGTTGAATCTGATTCTCTCCTTATTATCGACATTCTCAATGGAACTCTGGAAAATCAAGCAGATTACTGAGAAAATAGCTAATTCTTCTCGTGCTGGAAACTTTGTTTTTAAGCATATTTTACAGAAGGCAACTCTACTACTGACCTCCTTGCTAACATGGAGAAGAATCTAAAACTTTTCTAATCTTCACTGAAACTACTTTCGTACCTTTAAAGGTTAGAGCTTCATTGGAGATTGAATTTGATGGACTCCCAAATTTCAGATTTAAGAAGAACAAGTTCGCCATTGATGTCTGCTGACTATTATGAGCCTTTTTTGGTGATTACCAATAAGTATATAGTATCTAGCTACTTAGATGAGTCTCATACCATCAGTAGCAATGATACTCAATACAATACTCTTTTTTGTTGTACTCAAATGTCTTTAAAGGTTAATTTTATCAACCTTCACAATGCTACAGAGGCTAAGGTTTATGCCCTCCTCCGTGTAATTATTATTTTTGGTACATATACAGGTTAGGAGTCTTGCCTAAACTCCTCCATCAGTTAAATGGACCTTCAGGAAAAAAAAAATTAAAAACCTTATATAAACATTGAATATTAACTGAGAGAAAGTAAGATAATCCAGCATACCATTCTTAATAAAAACAAAAACAAAATTATAATCCAACATACCATAGTAAAAAAATAAAATAGAACATCTAAACTTCTAGGCTCTGATAATTAATATAATATTTTAAAAAATCATACAGCATGAATACATAATGCTGAAAAAGAGGATGATAGATTATTTTGGATATAACCATGGAAAACAAAAAGCAAAAATTAAAGATGATAAACACCTGAGTTGATGCTAGGTTATCCTTACAGTCCTGTAGACTGCAATAACAAAGCACAAAAGACAGTGAGAAAGTGAAAACATAAGCACTTAAATCTAAAAATGTTCAAAGATGTGCAACAAGCATCCAACTACCATACCTCTCGCGAAGAGACAAGATCATCCCTGTTGCTGCACCAGGTGCTGTTTCTTCTACTTTCAACAAATTACCCTAGTATTGAAACATATAAATAATAAATATTGACTTGAGATTGTCATGCTAATAGCCCTTATGACTCCTATTAGTCTAGTTGAAAAGAACCACAGATCAGTCAAGTTAAATATTCTTGAAGGATTTAAATCCTTGACAGTATCAAAAAGTGCATTTAATTATGTTAAACAATTTATGATGTCTCAAAAGAAGCATATCACATAAATTTTAACTAAGAGAGTGGTTATGAGCAACCCACTAACCTTGTATCCCATGATTGGTTTGCAAGTATGGTTTACAAGACAAACTTAAATAAGAATAAGTAAACAAAACACCTTTTTAGAGCCAAAAATATCGTCATCATCATCGTCAAGGTCTCCAAAGCTTCTTTTGGTACCTAAAATCACTTGCAATCAAATAATATACTCAAAAACTTGCAGTAAAGATGACAATGGCGGAGAATTAGCAAACCTGAACGTCCAGTGGCGGCGAAATCTCCACCAAAATCGAGGTCCTGAGAATTCCCCCAAAACGAAAATTCTTCAACATTATAGTATAAAGGAAGTACAAGTAATAAACAAAACCTAGAAATTGAAAAGGAAAAAAAGAACTTACATCGTCCATGTGATTATGAGACGCCATTAATAGAATCAATTCAACAAGCTTAAAGTTCAATTTGGAACCCTAAATTTGTTGAACAATGAAGAGGCTTCAGTGAAAAGAAAGCGGGGAAGGAAGAAAAATGTTTTGTTACATCCGGGTGGGTTTAATTCCTAAGTTTGTAAAACCGAATTTATTTCATTAGACAAATAAAATCAATTGACCTAATTTGAGCAACATAATCTAAAATTCTTTTTTATACCTTATTACTATTTTTTATTATTATTTCGAAATTAATAAGGCATTAAAAGCATTGGTTGGACCATGGTAGATTAAATAAGGCATTAAAAGCATTGGTTGGACCATGGTAGATTAAATCATTTTTTGGCTTCAAAATATGATTCATTCAAATATGATTAAAAAAAACTATACATAGAGAAAATAATGAAACACTTCACTATAAAAATTAGGAAAAACAAAAGCTAAGTCAAGTTTTTTTTTCACTTCAAAATATATAAATGTGAATTCAATGTGTATAGATTTTTGACATTCTTTTTAGTTTTAAAAATTAAGATTTGCTAGAGATGACAATTGGAAGAGAGAAAAAATACTATGATAACCTTGAATACTTTTTTTAAAAATTCAAAAATGTACAGAACTTCGTTACAAGTATATTATAATCTAATATTTTTCTCTTTAACACTTTCAAAACCAATCTAGATTGTCACGATTTGATTAGACTGAAACAACTCTATTGTGAGACACTGTACGAAGAAACTCTTCATAGCCAAACTTAAAAACAAATTGATTAAATTAAAGTTCCGGAGAAAACAAGAGGAAAACTACTTTGTAATGACCTTAACTATCAACCACTCTCATCTATAATTACCACAACCAAATCCCTAAAATAAAATATAAAGTAAGAATTATGTGATTAATGGCTGGTAAAAAACTCACGTATATCATTAATATTAATAAGAAGAAGAATGGCGATTACTACTTGAATTACATATTTTATATCCAATAAATAAAAGTAGGGGCCTTGAATTTTCCAGGGCTAAAAACAAGAGCTTCATTGGTATAGGGGTGGAGTCACCCTTGTTTCTATCCCATCCATAGCTTCAGAACTCTATCTTTACCACCAGATGCTACTTTTTCGCCGTCTGGACTCCAGTCGACCGCGAAAACCTTCCAAGTTCAGAGATGGACAAAGTTATCTAAAAGTTCTGTAGAGAAAGAGACTGAAAATGCCTGTGGTAGAAGTTATACCTCATCAGCATGGCCGGGAAGGTCTTGTTTCAATTTTTTTGTCCGGATATCCCAAACCTAATACAGACAAATGGTTTTCTTAACGACTTGTTTTTAACAGGACGAGACCAAGAGTAATGCAAACACATACCTTCAAGGTTGAATCTTTGCTCCCACTCAAAAGTAGCCTACTGTCGGCTGACCAGCTGTGCAAAACACAAGGATAGTAACTAACAGTTGACTGTTGAAGTAATGGAAGATTTGAGTTTTATGGCAAATTTTAACCTTATCTGATATACAGGTCCAACATGACCTCGGAATGCAGCAACAAATTTTCCTGTGGTTCCATTCCATAATTTTACTGATTTATCGAATGAGGCACTTGCTATCCATTGACCATCCGGAGAAAAATAAACGTGATTAACCAGCTGCAAAAATTGAAATTCATGGTTCGATGCTTAGAACAAAAAATGAAGGTCGTGTTCACCGTCAAAGCACACATGCACACGGAGAAAACCATCCTTTACAGCACAGAAAGATTGTTAACCTGTTGATGACCTGTCATGCGAGTTTTTGGGTGCTTGCTGACAGCAGGCTCCCATAGAAACATTGTGAAATCATCTGATCCTGATACCAACCTCTCAGGGGCATTACCTCTCATTTTGTTGTACCTTTCAAGTGCTACCTGGCAATGAAACAAGAGCAATGTTAAGTACTGTGTGGATGGAGAAATTACAATTTGGAGTAACTAAATAGCATCAAAGGTTCTCGTTCTTCATTTGCTCTTTGCTTCTCGTTGGTGTATACTATATTGCCCTGTCACCTGCTAAATGAGAATATGGGATGCTTCAAGATCCACAAGATATAGGCATGCATAATCTCAGTAGCTGAGGAAAGCATAAGGCAAAAGATATAAGAAGCCCTAAGTTTTAGGTTTAGACCCAGTTCAGTGAAAGACACCAGATTTTGTTAACTTCTATCTGAGTTCCAAGAGTCAAAACAGTGAGGTTCTTTTTCTCTATATGTTAGAGAGGCCCCCAGCTTTTGTACCTTCCTATTTGTTGCCATCGATTTCCTCACAAATCCTCATATAGTATATGCAGCTTATGTTTTTGTTGATCAACAAAACTGAAAAGATAGATTTATCCTTTTTCTAGCTGGCATCTCTATTGAGGATCTCTTCGGTCACCCTAGCTTTTTAGCAAAATATAAAAGGTACAACAGAAGGAGGCAAATAATCTTGCACGAGTTGCTTAATTGAGAGAAAATCTCACCTCTGCAACTGTTTCAAGTACTGAGCTGGCACTCACTCAAAAAGGATACAAACAATCTTGTACGAGCTGAGATATCTCACCTTTGCAAATGTTTCTAAGGACTAAGCTGTGAGTTCCAAAATTATACAGCCTGCTATTGCTCTAAAAGATTACTACGTTCACTATTGTGTCAACATCTAGCCTCACAAGAAAACCGAAAAAATTGTTGCTAGTTATTATCTGCCATTGAAATTTTTTTTTTGTAGGAATGAAATGAGTTCAAATGGATAGCTAGGATCATATAGCAGACACCAACGCGGAATTGAGGCATATTCATCAATGTCATACTGCAGCTTTCCCAGACTGAGGAGGTCGTTGAAAGTAGCCTACTGGATCATGGATGAGATGAGCTCGGCTTGTATATTTTTGAACATCAAACCTTCCTGTGACTTCTCACTCTCACCATAAGTTTTTGAGTTATTATACAAAAACATTTCACGCTTCCACAGCAGAGTATCTTCATAAGGATGTGTGGGGATGAAGTCTTAATTTAATCCAACTAAAGTTGATATTAGTGAATCCTTGCAATATTGAGGGCAAATTAAATTAAGCACATAAGAAGCTTTCGGACTAGGAATACCAAAAGATTACCTTTTTCATTTCCTCAGGAGATGCGAAGTGTTTATTGGTGTGATCAAAAGCTCCACTTCGAAGAACATATTCAGTGCTCAATGCTAGAGAATTTACCCAATGTCCATGACCCTGCATAGCATGAAATGGTAGGAGCATAAATAAGAAACTACCCATCTAGTCATAATTTCCAAGACATCTTACTCCATGGGAGGCGAGAAACTCCAATTTTCATATATGCACATCCACTAGCTTCAAAATCTATAGGAGTACACTTATTCCACCGAAGAAAGAGTGTTTCTTAAAATGAAATACAAAGATGCTCAAAAATTGCCCACATGTCAGAATGGACTACAAAGACAAATGATAATATATCACAAGCCTCACTTTTGAGCAATCAGAAAATTTCCTTTCTACTTCAAATGTTAAATTGAAAGAAAGCTTCACAGGGATCTCAAGGAAATATAGAAAACCCACCAAGCACATACCAACCTCACTGAATACACTATACAGGTGATGAATAATAATACAAAGTCACAGCACATGCATCGGAGCAGTTGAAAAATCCCACAATAATCAAAAGTTATAGACACTTCACCTTCAATTCACGTATCAGCTTCCCTTGCGTGGTTTCCCATACCTTGATTGTACAGTCTTGAGATCTGGAATATGAACTAGCAAATGTTACTAACACCATATCAAAGATATCATAAACTAATGTCTGGGTTCAACAGCTCGTTCTCTCTCTGTATACACACACACACACACCTTCAACGGCTCGTTCTCTCTCTGTGCACACACAAAAAAAAAAGGAAAGAACTATGCACCAAAGGAAACAGCAAAGTTCAAGTAATAGATACATCAAGTGGCCCATCACAGTAAGTTGATGCTCGCCACAGAGATCAATATACTACACAAATGACAACAATCTGTAAAATGAAATGCTATAAAGAACTATACCCCGTGTATATAACTCCATCTCCACCCCATTTTACACATGTTATTGCAAGTGTATGGCCAGTGAGACAAATGAGACACTTCCTTGTGGTAACATCCCATATCCGTGCATCGCCATCTTTACTTGCACTTACAAAGCGGCGACATGGAGCACTGAGGTGTACAGGTTCCCAAGAAATACCAGTTATCCATTTCTTGTGGCCCTGCAACATGATAAGGTCAATCAGACTCTTCAAAGAGTTTCTCTTGAACAGTTCACAAAGCACTACACCAAGTCAAAAGGAGCCAACTATTTTGGCATCGGGGACAATTACTTTGACAAAAGCAACAAAGGGAAGATGTGCATGTCACACAAAAAACCACGACTTAAGTCAAGAAAGACAGAATAGAGGACCTAGGTGTTGTTTCTTAACTCAAAAGGCCTATTTACTTGAAAATCTTCATAGGGGTATATGTAGGTATTATGAAATAAGAATAGAATATAATGTCAAAATTAAAAAGGAAGGAAAGAAGAAAAGTTTGAACTGAGCCACTTGGGCAGCATTCAGCAACCATAATTTGACATTGCAGACACTCATAGTCTATAGATACAACTAAAGTAATCAATGATTGATTAAATTATGCATATACATCCTCTGACATCTACTTTGCATGGTTCAATTGAGGAGTCACCTACACTCAATTCTAGCTACCAACAAACATAAGCACATTAGCCAATGATACCGCCTATAGTGGGCAATAATTCTCAATTCATGATAACTCTCAAGCTGGCAGTCATGAGCGTGAAGACCTTCAAACAACTTTCAAGAGCTCGAGGAACTTTTAAGAGAGCCATCTAAGAGGATTTGAGGCCAACAATATGCTTAAACAGTTATTTACAAGGCGCAAACAAAAACTTATGGGATTTACAACGCATGAACAAGGCCCAGCTTCTATACGGGATGGTAGTACAAATGGTGGGATAACATAATCCCAGGATCAGTTAACACCTCAAACCGAAACTGGGATAAAGTTAATCCCAAATTTAATCACAGATTAATATCCTTATCCCACTACTAAAAATCCCATTAGTATAAATAGTTGTCATAAGTATTTAGTTCATTAACTATGTTTGAATTTGAATTTAGATGATTGAACCTTGTGAGCGTCAAAGGGAAGAACCCTAGTATCTCTCCATTGAACCCCTCCTTACATTCCCCTAGCCCCTAGGTAAGGATTTCCATGAATGAGTTCATTTCTCTTCTCCTACGGATTAAATCTAGTAATTGACTGTTAACCTAAACTATTAAATAGTCCTTTTTTTCTTTTTTTGAATAAAAAGAACAGATATTCCTTTCTTTCTTCAATCTATTCCAATTAAAATCTTTTCTCCCTAATTTTCAACAAAGCTCTTGTATGTTATTTGAGTTCCTTACTTCCATGACTTTGGTTGCTATCACTTCATACAATATTCAACCTGACTAATAAGTTTTCTTACTTAGCAGAAAAGAAAAATAGAGCCCTTCCACAGATACACTATTTGCACAGACAGTAATTAAACTTTAATAATACTGGTTGCTAGTAGATTATCCGGATTCTATCTTCATCCGGTAAAAAGAAAGATTATCAGGATTTATTGTAACTGAGGCACAATAGACGGCAGTTAACAAGGAAAATGCTGTTTTAGCAGGGATCTTGACCCAAAAAGACCAGCAGGCAAAAACACATAAAATCCATAGTTCTACAATCTCAATAACTATACAAAAACAAGCCTGAGATGACTTACAGTAAGCGGATTCCCTAAAGGCTTCCCAGTCTGCAGGTCCCAACAGATAAGTTCTCCAGCTTTGCTTCCACTAACAAGATGCTTACCATCTGGCGACCATGCAACAGAAAGAACCCAATTTCTGTGCCCTGGAACAAAGAGGATATATAGAGTCACTATTCATTCATAGACATTATTAAACACATAAAGGGAAATGTTGGTAGACCATGATTCGGAAAATTTGGCAAAGGGAACAAGAAGCATTGGCAGAATTATACGCTTTAGAACATAAAACCTGTTTCTTTTCACTTTTCTTTTTGTTGCGTAGCAACTGCAATATATTTGGTTATACAGGTAGCTTGCAGACTCTTAACTAGTATTTGATTCTGAAATTTCAAAAGGAAAGAACAGGCAATCCCTGCAGCATTTGTGGCATAAGAATAGAATAAGCAGAACTTTTATAGAAAAATAAATGACCTCACAGTCCAATGTTAAAACCACTGTGGAATGTTAACATACAATATCATCTGACCAGATGCATGATAAATGACCAGTGCCTAAAATGCATTCAAAGTAGCCAAATAGGATTTAAACAAGAGTATGAGAATGTTGAGGGAGGTACAATATCCAAGTATTAATCCCAGCATATTAAGAAGTTATCATTCTCAAAAGTGGTAATCAGCTCAATAAATTATGTAAGAGGATACACTTAAAGACCTTTATCATTCAGTTTTACTATATTTTACGTAAGATAATAAATGAAAAACTGAGACTGCAACTCATGCCTATGAAACTTAGATTCAAACCTTGACATGTAAACAACGGTGTTTGGGTATTTAGATCCCACAAACGAACTGTAGTGTCACCAGATCCACTTGCCAACTGTCGTCCATCAGGACTGAAGGCAACTGAAAGAACAGCTTCAGTATGACCTGCAAGCACAAAACCCAAACGGATTAAAGCAAATGTGAAGGTTCCAGGGTGAAACAGAAAACTAGACAAAGATATACAGAACAAAGATAACGACATGCCGAGAAATGTTAGTCAGTAGAAAAAACAGAAGTGCATATGAATTGGTTGTAGATCACCGACAAACAAGATTAAATAGCTATTTGCATGAACCAAATGCCTCTCAGGTGGAAAATAAAATCCTGACTGTAGAACATATCAAGCATAGAAGTTCATGCAAGGAGGGTTTCACATTCTCTCATAAACATATCAAAAGTCCATTGTTTTGGCAACTACCCACCACCAACACAATTTATTTTTTAATCTTCAATACCTTCCCAAAAATAATGGACATGTGAAAGGGTAGGTAAAGAGGAGGATTTTTTTTTTGTGAAGCCAAACCAGATGTTTCTTCTGTGATATGTTTCTCCACCCTGCATTATATCCCTCTTCTGGTATTATTGTTCATGCTTTGTTATCCCCCCACCCCCTGTTTCTGTTGAGCCGAGGGTCTATCGAATGCAACCCCTCTACCTAAGGTAAGGGTTGTGTAACGATTCAAAAAAAAAGAATTATATAAATAAGAATAAATAGGTATTTAAGGGCATAATTGTCCTTTCACGTTTTAAATGAATAAATAAATAAAAAAAAAAATAGATTTGTATTTATTTATTTTAAATGTTATTTGACTAATTCTTGAATTAGTCTCCTAATCCAAGTAGTCCTCTCTCTCTCACGCTTCTTAACTCCCTCTCTCACGTTCTCCATCTTCCTCACATTATTTCTGCCAAAATATCAACAGTTTTCATGCTTGAAGAACTAACAAAAATTTTTAAGCAAACGAAAAAAATAATCAAAACGTCAAGGCTAAGAGAGGTTTGTGGAGAGAGGTGTACGTTGAAGTGAATTGGGAGTGGTTTGGAGGAGTTTTCCGGGCAACAACATTAAAGTTTGAACATCGATTAAGGTATGGGTTTTCTCCTCTCTTGGATCCTTTCCCAAGAGGTCCCTTACGATTCAAACTATTCATCTCGAAACTAAGGTTGTTCCCCGTTGCATGTCCCTGTCACTAGCTCCCTATGATCTTAGGTTGGGTATTCTTGTTGATAGAATTTAGGGATACTTGTTTGTGGTGATAATCTCGTTTCGAGTATGTGTTCATGATGATGTGATTATATTTTATGTTTTTCGGAAAATATGAATGTAAATATGTATGTATTTGTGCAAGATTTTGATCATGACTTTGAGTCTTTCTTTAGAATGCTAATAGATTAGAAATTACTCGTGTTTTATGTGCAATTAGAGGCTTTTAAAATATTGATGTTCACATGGTTGAAAGGCTATAATTGTAGTTAAAACAAATGATCAAATCATCCCCCTAAACTTGTCTTAAGAACATTAAAGAATGTATAAGAAATAAATGCTAAATTAACCCGTAAAAATGATGTGCAAAATTATGGAGTAATGTCCCAGAACCTGGAAATAAGTTTTAGAAGCATTCTGGAAAATTTGAGCAAAAAACGAATTAAAAAAAAATAGGTGAGGTCACCAGGGATCGAACCCGAGACCTCACCAACACGTGCCTTAATAAAATAAATAAAAAGGAATGCTGAAGGCGGGGCTCGAACTGGGGACAGGGGGACCGGCGAAATTCGCCAAGAAAAAGGAATAAAAGGGAGGCTGGGGGGGATCGAACTCGCGACCCCCAGCCACGCGCGAAAAAAAAAAAGGATTAAAGACGGAATGCTGGGGGCGGGGATCGAACCCGCGACCCCCAGCTATGCGCAAAAAAATAAAAGGGGAGAAAAAGAACGCGAGGCGTGGGAATCGATCCCACGACCTCAGCGCTGAAGGGAAAGGCGCAATAATAACGTGAGGCTGTGGGGATTCGATCCCACAACCTCACTGCCATTCCCCTACTTAATAAAAAAATTAGAGGGGTTGTGGGGGTTCGAACCCACCACCTCACAGCCTCCTCTTCAGCGAAAATGAGAGGAAAAATAAGGGGGCTGTGGGGGTTCGAACCCACAACCTCCCCATTGAGACGAATTTAATGAATAAATAAAAAATAAAAAAAAAAAAAAAGGGATTGGATTAGAATTCTAATTAAAATAGAAAATTAATTCTTTCATGTATTGATGGAGATTTAATTTAGAATTCTAATTAAAATAGAAAATTTATCATGTCATGAAAATGTTGAGATTTAATTTAGAGTTGTAATGTTAAACCTCCGTATTGATACATAAGTCATACGTGAGTAAAATATTCAAGCATAATGTAAACTACTTTGATCAAAAATCAAGATCTTGGTATATATATACAAGATACATAAGTCTTGTAATACATAATCTTAGGAAAATAAGAATCACTTAACGAACTATAAATGAAGCCCCATGACTTGTATGTATAGACACATAAGTTTAACATACGTTCAAAAATAAGTGAACCTAAGATATACGTAATGAAATGAAGAATGTGGTGACAACCATGATGTGAGGCTAATGTATATGATGAGAGCAATCTCAAATGAGCCTAAGTAAAGGTTACCAATACGTACTCACCAATGAGAGTTTAAGATAATGAAGAAATCAGTCTCTATGAACACTCTAATGAAAATATTGAGTTTAAAACACTTAATACAAATGATGAGATGAGAAATCATCTATTGAGCTATGATGTCCTTATACTAGAAGCCAATTTCCATGATGTATGAGTTGAACGTAATGGAACTTTATACCGAGCACCGATAGGCTAGCTATGAGCGGTGATGCCTTCTTTCGGGAAGGGCGGAGGTTCACGTAACTCTCATGAGATGAGACTGTCCGGCTTGCCGGGTATGGGTCTCCATACATCTCCTAGTCTTTGAACCTATATTGCCACTATAGGGATCTGGCGGGGTTAAATTCCCATATACGCTAGCATGTTATTGAATCGCTTTGGCCGGTGATTCCACCTCTTTTCGGTGTGGGGAAGACACTGGATTTCATGATGCTCACATGATCTATGTCGGTTAAAGTTAAAGTTCCCAAATGAATGAATGAGGCCAGCCTCAAATGAATCATATAAAGAAATGAATGATACCGAAGGTGTTAGGATAGGATAATCAAGAGGTGAGCTAGATTCAGGTAATGACATTAGGTCATTCCTGATCATTGCACAGCAAACCCGATGAAAGTCTTAAACTACATCCTAGGTATAGCTGGTGTTCGCACTGGCCTATGAATGAATTGAAATGAAATACGAATGAATGAATGAAGCAGACTCTGTGTTTGCTAAAGAAGGCTCCCTAGTTGAGGTCCCATATGTTGAGCCCTCATTTTGGAAAGTCTTAAGGTTAAGTCTATGATAATAAGGTCTTATGGTATATGAATGAATAATATGAAAGAAACGATGTGTCATATGTTACGTGCTATGTGAATGTGTTATGTGTTGTGTGCAATACGATGATTATAAAGATGCATGTCACTCTCATGGCATAACTTTCCTAATCTCATTTTAGTAAGTCCACTGACTTGACTTCCAAACGTCATGTTGATAGGAAAGAGCTCTTCTTCCTCATGCATGTCCCTGGTGTGTGCTTGCATATACCCATACTTAGTACAAGTGTGTACTAATTCCATACAAACATCTACTTTTAGGTGCAGGCACAGGTGGACGCTAGAGCTACAGGATCGTTGTTGCAGCTATCCGGACGTCAGCATTCATCCGGAGTTTGGTAGGTCCTCATGCATTCGAGGATGCTACTGTTTTATATTCTAGCGTAGTTTTAGAGTTGAGTTAGTGGAGCATGTTCCACTAGCGTTTCTTTCCTGTTTTGGTTCAGACTTTGTATTGGTGCTATTTTGGCCGATATACAATTAACACTTAATGAATTATTTCTTTCAGTTGCTTATCTCCTAAATGTTAGATGGTTGATGGTGAACGATTACGAAATATAAAGATTGTTTAACAAGTATGATTAAAGAATCAAAAATTTCAAATTTTCCGCTAAAATTAACCTATGTAAAGTAAGAATGACGTAAGTAGGCTTGTCTGCGACCTCTGAGAGGTCAACGACGCCGGTCACGTCTGGGGTCTAGATTCCGGTCGTGACAGGTTGTGTACACTTTACCCTCCCCAGACGTCGATCTCTTACGTAACGATCATAGCCATTGAAATTCTGGTAATGTCTGTAGGCTTGGATCCCTCAACCCACCCAAATAGTCTACATGAATTCCCTCTCACCAACAAAGCTTGTTATAGCTACTCGCAAACTCATTTGAGACATTCTCCTCATCGATCTTTAGTTTGCTCATAAAGAGCCTACTGCTTTAAACAAATAAGAACCATCTATTGATGCTCACACTAATGTCTATTAAGTCCAAGGGTGGAAGAACAATCTTTTTTTCCATAACAGAAGATTAAATCAGAATAAAAAATGCACATTTCCCTTTCCATCTTGGAACCAAACGCAGTGTTAATTCTTAGACTAGCAACTGGTCAAAGTATTCAATCCGCACTGCAGTTCCACCAACACTAACCCACAGCATAAATTTTTTAAGCTGCACTATAAATTGCCAGAGTAAAAGGATCACGGGGAGAAAATGCTCAGTAGCATAACAACAAGAGAAGTGAATAATTTTATACCAGCAATTGTGGCCGAACAACGAGTGACAGGGCGGATTCGAAACACTGCTTGTGGTTGATAAACTATTGTCAAGACTTTTTCCACAGACACTGCAATGAATCAAAGTATCTCCATCAATAATTAGCAAAATAAACATTTCGATAATCACTTATAAGCTCCATAACATTACAACTCTACTACACAACTTACCTTTATTCTTCTCTAAGTATGATCCAAGCTGCACCACAAGCTCTTCATCTGAGATATAAAATGCATAAGGCAACTTTTCCTCCTGAAAAACTCCAAAAATTCCCATAGTTACAAGTCAGCATGAAAACTGACACTTATGAATGATATCTAATACACAATGATTCCTCGTAGTCGTAATTCTCTAGAATCTCCTTGTTAACTAATCATTCTGATTCAATTTAAACCATGAAAGCAGTCTAGCTTATAGAATTGTTTATTCTTTAATTTCCTTGGTAATAATTTCAATCTAAATAGGTTGAACTCGCTTAAAAATAGAAAGAACATTGAAGTTCTTATTGCTCACATTGCTGAGAAGCTTATTGACAACTTGATTAAGCTCTTTTGGACTAGCGTTTTCAGGGAGGTACAAGGCGGCACCCAACGGATTCCCTTCTGGGTCTGCCAACTGACATATGACACTGTTGGTTGCTTCTCTCTCTGCCGCCGCCGCAGCTTCCACTTCCACTTCCATCGTTTCTGCCATTAATCTCCGCTTACAAATTTTTGGTTAAGACTACTTTTGACTCTTTAAGAGGAAAAACAGAGGTTTTAGTAGGGTTTTGAATTTGTTCAGCTTTTGCGAAGATTATCAAACTGTCAAAACTGAAAAAGACACACCTTAAGCTTTGTGAAATTTGCACTTCCACCCCTAAGAAGTATCATCAATATTTTGTTAAAACTTATAATAAGCTTTATCAATATAAAACAGATATTATTGGTATATACTTTTTGATTTAAAAAAGTTACTTATTTAACTATCTCATTTTTATTGTTTTTTATTATATTTTTTTAAAAATAATATAAAGACTTCACTACTAGAGAAAATAACATTGTCGCACATTTGGCAAAAACGTATGAGAAAATTTCATTGATTGCATGTTATATGAGCTTTCGCAAATTCATTCTATATTCAAAATTAATTATTTTATAATTATCCAACTCATCTGACCTCAAAAGAAAGTGTTATAATAAATAAGTACAGTAAGCTAATATGTCTTGAGGTTTCGATATTTCCAGTTATCGGACATATCCATAATTTTACATATTTAATTTGAAGGTATGATCGTCCAAATGATGTCTTTGTATTAAAAAAAAAAAAACATGACTGAAATTTAATTAGCCATAAAACTCAAAATAATGTTTGATTAGTTGAAAGAGGCCTCAAAATAGGCTATATGATGCAAAGAGTCCCTCCAGCTCTGGCCCAATTCGAGCTGTGTCAAATATGGGCTTTCTTAGTCCAGTCAAGACTTATATGGCCCATGTCTCACCTATGAGTCTCTTGATCATCTTTAATTCTTTATATTTAGGATGTTTGGATATGATTGTTAAGATCTTTCTATTTGTGTAAAAATTTATCTTTTTTTTGAGAAAAAAATGAACAATGTTAAATTTAATATGAAATGGATATAAAAAATCATAATTTTTATAATATTGTGACAATTTTTTTCTCAATAAAACACGCTTCAAAAGTCGACGGCAATAATAACTGGTATTGGTTGTTTTCAAGAATGATGATTACGGAAGGTAGGTGGTCGAAAACGGAAGACTTGTAATGATTGGGTATAGTTATTGATGGTGGTTGTTCATGGCGACTGCGTAGTAATAGATGATAGTGATGATTTTAAATTTCGACAATTAAAGTGAGAGAATATTAAAAAACAAAATGAAAATAGAAAGTTAGCTTCGAACGGAACATTTGTATCTAAAATCATATTTACTAGCTTCATCTAGAAAAATCAAGTATAAAGATGGGCCTCACACAATACAATTATTATGATATATAGACTCGTAGTTCTTGGAATACAATCATTGTATGTTGCAATTTTTTTTGAATTAAGATTGACAAGCACTACAAAGAAAATCTCTTTATATGACTATCAAAAGATCTATATTTGTACCAATGTCTCAAACTTCATACCCTATTTACCTTTAGCACATGTTAGAATAGTTCCCTATTTGTTTCCCTTTTAATAGATGCAAAATTATGTATAAATTGACACAAATGGAGCCTTAGTGTCTGAAATCATATATATATATATATATATATATATATATATATAAACAGTGATTTCTTTTGACCAAACAAATGTCATAAGAAAGCACATACAAGAAACGACATACATGAGAATTATCTAAATACATTATTACAAGGGTATGAACTGACTTGTTATATATTTACTATAAGCACTGATTTCTTTGGACCAAACAAATGTCGTAAGAAAGCATATACAAGAAACGAGATACATGAGAATTATCTAAATACATTATTACAAGGGGATGACCTGACTTGTTATCTTTCAACCTTGAGGAACGATCAATCATAATAATTTACATCCCTATCGAGCTACCCTTCATTCAGAAAATCAAGAATAAAGATTTAACCATTATATATATCCGATTATGATTTTCCCTAAAACTCCATCTTCGCCTTATTTATGTGTTCTTTGAAACATAAAAGAATGACTAAATAAACTATTGAATGTCATTGATGAAACTACATGTGTTGGTTCAACAAGGACACAAAACTTCAAATGATCAAATTTTTTATATGTTTATGACCCCATTTATCTCTAGATATGTATATATTTCATGTTAATCAAGATATTGTTCATGCATATTCAATTTAAACTTCCACACAAGCTAGCTATATGCCACCTAAAGATTTGTTCCCAACGTATATATAGACTCATACGTAGTTCAAAAAAATACAATCATTATAGGCTACAATTTTGAATTAAGTTTCATGAGAGCAAGATTAGCAAAGTCCACCATATCCAACACCTAAAGAAACAACAAGAGAAAAGCCTATACATATATATATAACTTGTCCACCATTTAGATTGACAAACACTATAAATAAAATATTTTTATAAGATTGCCAAAAGATCTTACATTTGTACCAATGTCTCAATTTCACCACTCAAACTCCATAGCCTATTTACCTTTACCACATGTTAGAATAGTTCCCTATTTGTTTCTCTTTTTATCTAATGACATTAAATGTTGGTCATTAGGAGGTACTTAATATTCAATTTTTCATGGTTTTAATTTTAATTATTTTTTTCATAAACCTCACTTTACTTTTTCATGTTGGATAGAGATGGAATACCACATAAAGACAAACATTATATTCTCTAATAGTAGTCTAATAATATATATATATGTAAAGTAAACACAGGACCACCAAATTAAAAAAGTAGTAGCTAATTAAGGTGTTAATTATATTCCTTTCATTGGAAGCTAATTAGTGTGAAAAACTAATCATTTGTGTATGTCCCGCTAATTCTCCGTAATTAACTCCTTATTACACGTGTCATTCAATGGTTGGCTGTGATCACGTGAGCTAGTAGAAAAAGTTTTAATTTATTTTATGTTTATGGATGTCAATTTTTGTTAGTGTGTTTATCATTATTATTATTATTAATTAGGAAAAAAGAAAGAAAAATTGTAGCTTTGTCGGCAGTTTTGTCTTTTAACTTTTACTAATGGCATCAAGTCAGGTGGTAAATTTCATTGCTAAAGGGAGACAAAGTAGTACTCTTTGGCCCATGGTAGGTTTCATAGTCTCTGTCTTTATTTTTTTTACACTTCATATTTAATTTCTATTTAGGAGAACTAAGTCTCTCTCTCTTTTTTTTTAATTATTGATTGGATATATTATCTTTAGATTATTACTACTTTTTTGGTTTAGCTCTGACTAATTTTAATTAGCGGTGCATCAAGTTTATTAAAGGAAGAAACTGATAAAAAAACTTATCTTGAATCTAACTCAATTTCACAAGTTAGCTTATAGATATATAGAATTTATTCGAGATGATGTAAAGAGGTCATACGTATATCGACTCCACAACTGAGGTGGACTCCAATACCCCAAAAAACATCCAATAAATTGATATAGCGCTTGACTCTAATATTATAATAAAGTAATAATTTTTTGTATCTAACTCAACTTTTAAAACTAGTTCATGAAGCTAAGAAAAAATATCTCAAGACCAGTTAAGGAATCCATGCCTTAATTCCACAAACGACATCAGACTCCAGCGTAAATGTTCTCCAAAGGGATTTTTTGGCTCGAAATTTACAGTTAAGATAAAAAAAAATAAAAATTTGAAAGGACCTTATTCATTCCACTATAAATCTTCGTAATATATATAATTAATATTCACTTATAATTATTAGTGTAAAACTTACTCGTACACCAAATTAATGACTATATGTATATATGATTGAGTGATATATATTTTTATTCTGATTCATTAATTTTAAGATTAGTTATTTAGTTAGATATAAATACTCGGTGCATAAGTTTTTTATAACCTAATGTGTTCTACTCAAATGAAAAAGAAAAAAAATTTGTCCCCTATATTTGTGTATATGCATGTCTTTTGTCAAAAAGTAGCGGAAGAGGATGATGCAAAAAAGAGTAATAGGGGGTTTGAAATATTTATTTTCCACAATTAAAGTTCAAATTTTTAAGTGTGAATGATTTTCCAGTATCTTTTAGTTTGTCATGCAGTTTTGTCAATATCCCCCAAAACATTCAAAAATATTTAAAAAGTATGCTTAAATCTTCAAAATATTAGGAGACAATAAAAAATGAAAATATTAGATTGGAATGTATCTTGGGAATCCACCTTTTCCTCTAAGCATACCCACTTGTTTGGAGGATTCCTACGTATTGCTTCATAATATATATAACATTCTATTATATTATTTTATTATTAAGATAATAACACATATTAATAATTAAAAAGATAAATTTATTAGAAAAGTATTACAGTGTAGAATTAGTATAAAAAGTTTAGGTTAAATGATACAATAGAATTAATAAATAATGAACAAAGAAAAAAAAATTAAATGACTCTTTTCATCGTTACTTAATGATAAATCTAACGACACGATAAAGTAAAAAATTAAATGACTCTTTTCACCGTTACTTAATGATAAATCTAACAACACGATACAGTAAAAGATTAAATGACAATGATACAAATATTTATATTTAAACTGACTGATATAATACAATATAATATGTAATAACCACCCAAACAAGGTATTAGTCAAACAAACGTATATAATCGAAGGAATTATTAAATCTTAGCTTAAGAGTTGTTAGGATTTTGCAACGAGACCTATTGATTCTTTCCCTTTTTATGTGGATAAGAATTAGTGTAATTAGTTGTTTTATCATAAACTTTCTTTTAATAACTAAGGCATGATCCACTCCATGATTTTATTATTGCATTACCAATACCTTTCTTGGATTATCTACTTATCTAGAAACAACCCCCAATTTGAGAATATTTTAACTTGCATTTTTATTTTATTACACTTACTAATGACAAGTTTTAATAGCTATAAAATTGGTATGGCATACTTAAAAATTGTAAATTTCAAAATCCTATCTTTTTCCTTCTTGAAATTGAGAAATCATATTAGTAGCTCCAAAGAATAATTTTTATAAGTTTCACTGATTAGAGTGATTTGTCTTTTGTTCTCTAATAAGCTTAAATAAAATAATCATGTAACATTATAAATGACTTGTGTCTAATCAAACACTAGACGTGTTTTATTTTTTTTAATTAAAATATAACACTCTCTCTTATCCCCTACTTTTGGTGGGGTTGAAATATTGAATGATTTTTTCCGATGATCAAACTTGGTGTATTATTAATATTTTTAATGAGATTCGATTAACTCAATTTTTCTGAACGATATTTTCAGTTAGATATTCAAATTCAAAATACGAAGAACAAAATCATTCCACTACAAATTTAGTAATAAAAGAAAAAAAAAAGAGTCAATATATCACATGTGAAAGTATAAGATAAATGCCTCAAAAAATTGAGGCATGTTAATGAGAGTTGTTTGCCAATAAGGGAACTCATGGGACAAAAGTGCATAGCCACTCCATAACTCCATTGTTGAGGAGTCAACCTCAATGTTCTTTTTTAGACCTTCTAACCTCCAACATTTGTCATCATTTTTCAAAGTGAAAAAAAGGTAAAATCCAGTAAATAATATATTATTTTAGAAAGAAAAAAAAAAGTTACTCTAATATATATATATTAATGGCACGGTTGCACGCAACAAAAGCTTTGACCTTTTGTACCAAAAGTGGAAATTTCACTCGTTTTTGCCTTCTACTATTTCTCAAATTTCATCATAATATAAGAAGTATCAAGTGTTTTTTTTTTGTTTCAAACTTGTCTACATAAAATAAAGAAATGCAATTATTGTTCATAATATATTTTCTTGGCTCAACCTATAAATTATCATGGTTTTACTTGATGCCCACGTGTGAGGACTATATAAATATACTTGAAATCAAAGGCCATGCCCTAAACCACCACATTCTAGAGACTTTTTGTCTTGTTGGGGACAAGTTTATTTGAGTAGAAGTATTTCTTAAGTAAGAAAATTCATGGTGTAAGTATTTTCGGTTTTGTATTTATCAAAAATGGATATATTAGAATTAATTTTAAAAAATGTAAAAAGAAAAATTGAGATGTTTAAGTAGGCATTCAAACATGAATCGAGCGATACATATAATTGACTAAAGTTGTGTAAATGATAAAAATATTCTGATGGAAGCGTCATTCTCCAAATAATTTAGATAAAAAGGATAATTAAGAAACTAATGATGTCGTGTTGTAATTTCCACTATTTACTTCTATTGCTTGAAGTTACAAATAAATAGATTGCAATAATGTCATGCCTACTATAATTGAAGAGGAGAAACATAACAAAAACAAGAAAAAAAATTTCAAAGTGTGAATATATATGTTCAACTACAAGTCACCGTCCAAAATAATCTACTTTACAACTACGAAGTGTTCTAATTTGCCTCTTATTTTCTTGACAAATTATGAAAATACTCATCAAATTTTCTTTAATTCAAATGTTCACACACGCAATACTAGACATGCCTTATTGAATTCATCGATGAATAACTAATACAAACAACTAGTTGAATTTATCGATTAATTAACATATTATAGCTAATCCAGACAATTTGTAGTTGAATCAATCGGCCTACCAGATGTATTTATATAAGACAATAAATTTGACTTTCTTTTTATTAACATAAGTTCAGTGGCGGATCTATTATTTTAAGGTTGTGGGTGCTCTGTAAAAAATATGTGTTAACAACGAGATTTGAATCTTGGTACAACAACACCAAAAGAGTTTTAAGTACCCATCCTAGAACCATTGGGTCAACTATATGATTTATTTATTGGGTACTCTATATTAATTTTATATAAATATCTATCGATTTCTACATAGATATATATATATTGTAACGAAGTTAATGGGTGTTCGAGCACCCGACGGACATGTTCTTGGACATGACTTTTACCATTTAGAAGGAAGCTAAAAAATGCAAAATAATTGCATTCTTTTATATATTTTATATAAATAAATATAATATACACAACCGTGTAAAGAGAGAAAGAAAAAGCCAACAACGCATTAAGCTATACATTTAACTCTTCAAATTAATGTTCGATGGTTATTTAACGCTGCTATTTCAGTATTTCAATAAAAAATTATTTTTCATCATAAATTTTTCTAGTGAGTTTGTTCGATAAAAATAGAGTGTGAAAATCATATTTGTTAATATAAATTTTTTATTGATTTGCGATGAGAAAAATCTTTAATTTCGGTATAGTGCAAGTAAGAAAGAGAAATACATTCATGCAATACAAAAATACTATTGTCATAAGATGGTTGGCCAATCGATAATATTAACATTAACAAAATATCGTTCACTTCCACCAAATATAACCATCCAAACAAAATATATATACTATAAGAAATGACACATAGGAAGGCACTTCCTTAGCCCATGGAGTTGTACCACAATAATAATATTTTTTAATGCCATTGGTGACATCAAATATGCTTCCATTAATGGGAACTACAATGAAGCCAATAAATCCATAGGTAATATCTGTTAGGCTAACCTGACCCAAATATGTACTCTTAATTAATAGGGATAATGCACAAGTACCCCCTCAAACTATACCCGAAATCCCAGAGACACACTTATACTATACTAAGGTCCTATTACCCCCCTGAACTTATTTTATAAGTAATTTTCTACCCCTTTTTAGCCTACGTGGCACTAGTTTGAAAAAAAAAAGTCAACCTTCGTTGGGCCCACAAGATAGTGCCACGTAGGTCGAAAAGGGGTAAAAAATTATTAATGAAATAAGTTCAGGGGGGTAATAGGACCATATTATAGTATAAGTGTGTCTCTGAGATTTCGGGCATAGGTTGAGGGGGTACTTGGGCATTATCCCTAATTAATATATATATATTATGTTACGTTATTCGTTTTGAACTAAACTCGTATGATCTAATTTTCCAAAATTCTTTATATCGTTAAGAGTATCCTAACACATAATATATAACTTCCTTTTAATTATAACTATCAATATGAGATTCATAAAACCAAAATAAGAAGAATTAAAGGGGGAAAAATATAGGGCAACTTTCACATATAGCAAACAAAAAATTCATATTTGTATGTTATAACAAAGTTTGCATAATTGCGTTCCATAGCAAACATAAAACTGTATAATTCGCTATACATATACAATTGTATAATTCGCTGGCTTATTTCGCTGCAATTGTATAATTCGCTATCCTATTTCACTGCGATTGTATAATGCACAATTGTATAATTTGCTGCCTATTTCGTTGAAATATTTTTATAAAATTTGCTTTGCATACAGTTGAATCGGATTAAAATATATGTATATTGCATAATTATAAGTGTATAGCAAAAAGATATATATTTTTCTCTCGCTTTATACAAAAACAGAAAAACAATATATACACTTCTGTTGTATAAGACTAGAGAAAATTGTATTTCACTGCAATTGTATAATTCGCAATTGTATAATTTGTTGGCCTTTTTCTCTGCAATATTTGAAGTAAAATGTTTGTAAATTGTATAATTAAGTGTATAACACGAAGATATATATTTTTGCATGTGTATATACAATTTTCTCTCGCTTTATACAAAACAGAAACATAATTTATACACTTCTCTGTATAAAGCGAGAGAGGCGAGCGAGAATGGAGAGTGGCGAGCGTGATTTTTGAGAGAGAGACGTCTGGCAAACTTTAGCTAACGTTTGCTATGGAGCACAATTAAATCAAACCCTAGCTACTCCATTTATTTTAGGTTATTAGTTTGCTATTATATATAATTTTCCCAAAAATATATCCTTGGAAACAACAAATTAAAGAGTATACCCCCAGAAACATCAAATTTCCACCTCTCACAAAAAGTAAAGTAAACATGATTTGAAAAGAGAGGAAAAATTAAAGGAGCGTAAAACAAATAAGGGCAGACAATAATAATTAGAAGTAAGAAAGAAAACTTTCACATAATTACGTGCGTGTGCTATGCAAAAAAGCTTCACAAAAAACATCATGAACTAATACATTTCGTCTCAAATTATCTGTCGTATTTTTATTTAAAAAAATCAATTAATAAAGGGTTTTAACTATCTTAACCTTATTATTATCTTAAAATATAATTTATTTTGTATCAAACTTTTAAAATTACGACAGAATAATTTGAGACGGAGGACAATATCATAACTTTTTATTTTTATTTTTGGTCTCATCCTGACAATATACTCTACACAATAGGGATCTATTGATATTGGTTGTAGACAAAAGATTTGTGCACCCTCAATATCCAATATTATTTTTTTAATATTTTTTATAAGAGATAATATTATTATTAATTAGGGGTAGGTGTGTATATATATATATATATATGGACTTCCACAAGTTTGATAGAGCATTTTATATATACGTGGTTTTCCAATATTGTTATTCAAAATTCCAAAATTTTGGTGTAATGAAGGCAACTCTCAAATATTTGGCTGGCATTGCTGGCCCAAGTGGTTATGGTTCTAAAACAACTGCTGAACAGGCAACTAAAGATTTCTCTAATTCCTCTAATTCTCAACTCACTGCAATTATCACCGGTAATTACGATCTCTCTTTTTATCTCAATTATTTGTTGTGTTCTTGAGTTTGTCGAGACGATTGTAAGACTAAACAAATTGCTTATGTGTTAGTTAGAAGCGACGATTGTAAGACTAAACGAATTGCTTATGTGTTAGTTAGAAGTGAGTCTTGATAGGGCAATTGTCAGTACTTGTTAATCCTTGCATGTTTGGAAGAATTCTTTAGAAAAAAATATCATTTTTTAATGTTCTTTTTCTTCTTGAGACTTTTGTTTCATTGATGTGTTGTTGTTAGAGAAAAAGAGGAATTAAACGGATTTTTTAAAAAAAAAAAAGATTTTGAGTGGTTAATTCTTGAATAATCAAATATTGTGAGATGTGACTATAAGCAATTTAATATTCATCATGGTTTTGGTCGACATGCATTAACTATATCTTCTTCTTCTTCTTTTTTTGTGGAGAATTTTGAAAGGAATATTCTTGGATTTGATTGTTTTACAGTATGAGACTTTTAACATAGCTTGAATAATAGATGTGTTATAATTTTTTTAAATTATTTTTTACAAAAAAATGTCTTATAAATCCTCAAATTAATTGTAAAGAGACATGAGGAGGAAGTATAGTACTTTGTTAGACACTTTCTTTTTCTTCCAAAAATTAAGAAGCATCTTTTCTCCAAAAAAAACATTATGTACTTTTCATGGCCCATGTTTCAGAGTTTATTCCTAAGTATTCTTCAAAATCCATCATACACTATCAAATTTATACCTCACTTTTTTCAATATCACACATTTTAAGAAAATCTCTCAATTAATTTTTTGTTTAAAAAAAAAAGAGGGTTAAGGGATCATAAATAATTTATTAAATATTCAATTTGTTCTTCTTTTTAGTGTCTCTTTTTGTTTTTGTAGAAAGAAAAGATATAGTTTTGTCTCTAGTTAGCTATATACTTAATTAATTGTTGGTCAGATGTATTAGATTTCAATCTGGGACAATACTGAATACTAATCATATGCCATGATCTTTAATTAATTAATTAATTAACATAGTAAAGTTCCAACATTAAAATACTTAAAACAACAACCCCCACTACATAAATTAATATTTTGATCACCATGCATTAATTAGTGCAGAATCCAATATAGAAACCGAATTTAGTAGTATGTCATATAAAGATTAGACAAATCATCATGATGTTAATTAATTTAATTTTTTATTAATTAATTTTTGTAAAAATTACAGGCGCAACATCAGGGATTGGAGCAGAAACAGCAAGAGTATTAGCAAAAAGGGGTGTAAGAATAGTGTTACCAGCAAGAGACTTAAAAAAAGCAGAAATTTTGAAGGAATTTATACAAAAAGAAACTCCAATGGCTCAAATTATATTATTAGAAATTGATTTGAGTTCATTTGCTTCAATTCAGAGATTTTCTGCTGAGTTTTTGTCTTTACAACTTCCACTTCACATCCTCATGTATGTATTATATTTATTCTTTTCTAAAAAAATTTAACAAATTATTTTGACTGATGATTGGTTTGAATTTTTGTCATATAGAAATAATGCAGGGAAATTTTCACAGAAATTGGAGTTTTCTGAAGACAAAATTGAGATGACTTTTGCTACAAACTACTTAGGTAATTATCTCTAGCTAGCCATACTTTGGGACCATATATACATATATATAATTTTTTTTATGAATTCACTTAAAATTTGTTTCATATTAGGAAGTCCTAAAGATAATTATATATGCATAACGAAAATTAACAAGGAAAAAGAAATAATTGATCTATTAGAAATAAATTCTCTACCTCTTAAGATATAAGTTTTGCGTACGCTCCACTTTGAATATATTATTATTATAAAAGTTTTTGAAAAATAATACAAGTTACATGTATAATAGGATATTATAAAAGTTCTTTACACTAGAATGTGTGATTTTTTTTATACATAGTATAGATATCTATGAAAATAGTTACTAAAATGTCAAGTAAATATCAAAGTTTGAGAAAGTACAACAAGTTAAAGTAATATGAATCTTAAAAGACTAAAATCTATTAAATTCTGAATTCGACTCTGAATACGTATATTATTTGGCAGGTCATTTTCTATTGACAGAGTTGTTATTAGAGAAAATGGTGGAGACAGCAGAAGGGTGTGGAATTCAAGGAAGAATAGTGAATGTTACTTCAGTAGTTCATAATTGGGTGAAAAGAGATCAATTCCGTTTCTCCCAATTGCTCAATCCTAAAAAATAGTAAGTATAGTATAATATAATCCTCCTAACATTTTAATTAGCAAATATTTCATCACTTGGCTTTTTATATTAGATTTAATCTGAGACAGTATTGGTGAGATTATACTGAGAAATTTATTGTTATTATACGAGATTGATCATTACTTACTCTAACTTAGTATATAATGTGTTCCACACAGTTATAATGGTACTCGTGCATATGCTCAATCAAAATTAGCCAACATTTTACATGCAAAGGAATTGTCAAGACAACTAAAGGTAACTTATTAATTCCCTCATTACTCCTTTATTTTACGAGCTTTCATTTGTATGGGATTTAATTTCTTTATTTACGATAGATAAGATTGTAAATCAATGAATTCTTTTATAACGTAAGGTTTTCTATGCATCTACCATGAATATATGTGGAGGACGATATAATAAACAAGGCAAAATAATAATTTATTTAGACATCTGAACCAAGATATGTACCTATGAAATGTTTTGATCTGACTTGAAATAGGTATAACCTCTAATCTAGTTGTCTATGAAAAATTCCGACTAATTAAATCTAGAGGGAAGCTTATGTGTTATACCAATATAAGATTAATATGTTCAATTAGTTAAGCAATCAAAACATAATCAGTGTAAAAAGTGGTTAGCCCTCTAGTGAAGCAATCAAAACATAGTCAATTCACCAATAATTTTTTGTTGTTGTGGTAATTAAGCAAATCTAATCATGTAATTGGATTTTAATTTGTACTAAGGTGTTTTTCTTACCACTCAATTATATCATTTGATTAGACAACTCACTGATAAAATTCTATGACAAAACTCAAAGACATGTAAGAAACTAGGGAATTGGATTTAGAATCATGCCAGCTTTTATTTGCACTATAGTGCTGTATACAAAATGATATTACTTCTTTTTCATTCATTGGTCACTATATTTTTATATATATTTTCCAATAATAAATAAATCGTTTTTTGTCTTTATATATTTGTATATATAGTTGCAAATTGCAATACTGAAATTATAATTATTTGGTGTTGAACAGGCAAGAAATGCAAATGTAACTATCAATGCAGTCCATCCTGGAATTGTAAAAACTGGAATTATCAGAGATCACAAAGGCTTTATCACTGGTATAATGTCTTTTTCCCTTTTTCCTTTTTCTATTTTGTTTGGTAAGAAAAAAAAATATTTTTCAATTTTTTCATATTCAATGAATTCCTAATGTTTTTTCCACCAGCTCCACACACCCCACTCGCCAAAAGATTGTTAACTTGTCATGTTAAGAAATTTTTTACTTACTTATCGAACATCAGAAAAATTACTTTACCAAACATCGATAGCTATATTTACTGACTTACATTTTACAAAATCATAAACAGATTCTCTCTATTTTATGGCATCAAAGCTTCTAAAGTCAACATCACAGGTTTGTCCACATATACTTGTCTCTTTTTACTCTATTGAATATATCCTTTACCACTACCCTCAATAATAACCAACAAAAATCGAAAAAAAAAATTATTTATTTTTAGAAAAAAAAAATAATGAGGTCAATTTTTGTTTTATTTTTGGGTATGGCAGGGTGCAGCAAGCACATGTTATGTAGCATTGAGCCCACAAACAGAAGGGATGAGTGGGAAATACTTTGCAGACTGTAATGAAAGTCACTCTTCAGTTTTAGCAAATGATGAAATTGAAGCTCATAAACTTTGGAAGGGTACTCGTGTTCTTATCCATAGGAGATTTCTTCCACATGTAAATTCATAAAAAAAAAAAAAATAGTTTTTGTACATGTTAATTAATAAAAATAGATATACTTTGTTGTATATCCATATGATATATGAAAAAATGATACATGTATAGTAGTTTGTCCAGTTGTTAGCTAACTGATGGAGTACAAATGTTAAGTGGAAATAATGAAGAATCTTCTTTTAGTGGTCCATTATATATTGGTCTATATGCGTTACGACACGATTTTGCCTTTTTTTTAGTTGGCACTTTTTGCATAATATCCAACATACTCTACCACAAATCTCCCCCCTATCAAGAATCGTTTGGTACGCGAGATATTTCAAGATTAAATTTGGATGATATAAATTTATCATGTGTTCGTTATCTCATCCTATATCATTAAGAGGTTATTTGGTATATATACTTTGTGTATTAGTAATCTCTTCTGTGGTACACGTTTTCATAGTACACTCTATTGTGTATTACTAATATCATGATTTCTAGGTATTACTGTATTAATAATGCAAAAGGATTTAATACATAAATTAACATGGTTAAAGACCCAATCATCTCTAAAAAACACTTTTACTACATCTTTTCCACCCACAATTATGAAGAATACTTTTGTAAGTAATGTTTATATACAATAACTACTGCTTTTAATACATCAAATCAACTAATACATAAAAAATTAAAAAATAATCCATGCATATACACTATTTGAGTTTGTTTTGTATGCTACCAAACGAACCCTGAATAAATTAGCCCAAAGATTATAATCTCACGGCTATAATTATGTAATAAATCAGTCCATGAACCAAACGAACAACGCATACAACAAGTGGATCAAATTCATCACCTTTCGTTCGCATGTGCAATAAGAGTATCTATATTTATTTGGATACAGAGTTTAAAGACAAGAATTCTTGAAGCATGTGATCTAAAATAAGTCGAACATATATATATCTATAAATCATAAGGTTAATTTCAGAGACCTTTCTTCACATTTTCGCTTCCTCACATATGTATACCAAAAATTCATTAGAGATTGCCTTGTCATCAACATTGCAATATACAGCAATCCCAAATTGATACTAAAGAGAAAATTAACACATCCCACCAAAAAGCAAAAACCAGAATAGAAGTGTTGGCAGCACACCTGTAAAAACTATTCCACAGAGCATAAGCTCAGATGAATTGAGTATATCATATTCATGTTGAATCCATCCCATTTTTTGGTCAACTTTAGCTATTCAATTGGAACAAGCAATTGTTAAAAAGGAATAGTAATTGGAGTTGAAAAGAAAAGATTTGGTAGTTGGCAAATTGATAAGATTTGCAACCATTTTTGACTTTGCTATGTTTACATATGTCATTAGTGACATAGGCATGGTTTTATCCTTCTATAAATAGAGCATTCTTGCTCGTTTGTAGAACACACCAAGTTATAGAGAAAAACCATTTTGAGAGCAAAGTGAGGTATTCCATAGACTATACAAGAAAATAGTCTGTGAAGAAAAATAGAGTGTGAGCGATATTTTAGTAAGACGGAAACCAAAAGAGTGTTGTTCCTTTTGAGTATTGTATTCGTGACTACACAGTGTAAAATTCCTTACTATAGTAATATCAATTGCTCCTCTTGGCCCGTGGTTTTTTCCCTTATTCAGAAGGGTTTCCACGTAAAATTCTTGGTGTCGTTATTTTCCCATTTTATTTCCATTACTTTTACCATATATACTTTTGTGTTTGTCCGCGTTTTCCCAACAAACTGGTATCAGAGCCAAGGTTTTATCTGAGTATGCTCTGTGGTTGCAGCACAGTCTGAACTTCCACATCAGAAAAGATTTACTTTGATTTGCGATAACTATATTTTTTGGGGAAAACAATGGAAGCCAACACAAGTAGAATGGTTACTTTGAATGGTGTTAATTATGCCATTTGGAAGGGAAAAATGGAAGATCTGCTTTATGTTAAGAATTTTTATAAACCAGTATTTACCACTGTAAAGCCTGATAATATAACAGATGAAGAGTGGAATCTGTTGCATAGACAGGTTTGTGGATTCATTAGGCAATGGGTCGACGATAATGTGTTGAACCATATTTCCGGGGAAACACATGCTCGAACCCTATGGGAGCATCTTGAAAGTTTGTATGCTCGAAAGACTGGCAACAACAAAATGTTCTTAATAAAGCAGATGTTGAGTTTGAAGTATCATGATGGTTCTCCAATGACAGACCATCTGAATAATTTTCAGGGGATTATGAACCAATTATCTGCTATGGGCATCAAATTTGATGAAGAAATTCAAGGCTTGCTTCTACTTGGTTCCCTACCAAATTCATGGGAAACATTTAGAACGTCATTGTCAAATTCTGCTCTGGATGGTGTGATCTCTATGGATTCCGCCAAGAGTAGTGTCTTGAACGAAGAGATGAGAAGAAAAACTCAAGGTTCCTCTTCGTCGGATGTCCTGATAACTGGCCCTAGGGGGAGAAATAAATCTCGTGGTTCTCAGCATAGAGAACAAAATAGGAGCAAATCCAAAGGCAGACTTAAGGATATTGAGTGCTATCATTGTGGCATGAAAGGGCACACAAAGAAGTTCTGCAGGAAGTTGAAGAGGGAGAACAATAACAAAGAGGAAACTAAACAAGATGGCAATGAAAATTGCCTAGCCACCGTTACCACCGAAGATCTTGTTACCGTTCTTGATGCAAACATGATAAATATTGCTTGTGATGAGTCAAGCTGGGTTGTGGACACTGGTGCCGCATCTCATGTGACATCAAGGAAGGATTTTTTCTCTTCCTACACTCCTGGTGATTTTGGAACCTTGAGTATGGGTAATGAGACTGTTTCTAGGGTGGTTGGTATTGGTATAATTTGTTTGGAAACTAGTATTAGAACTAAACTAGTTTTGAACAATGTGAAACATGCTCCTGATGTTCGTCTGCACCTAATTTCTGTTGGTGTTTTAGATGATGAAGGATATGTTAGTACCAACGGTGATGGAAAATGGAAGCTCATTAAGGGTTCCTTGGTTGTGGCTCGTGGTAACAAACGTCGTGGTCTATACTGGACTACGGCCTCTGCTTGTGTTGATATGGTGAATGCAGTTGAGAGCGATAGCTCTTCAACATTATGACACAAGAGGCTTAGCCACATTAGCGAGAAAGGACTTAATGTTCTAGCCAATATTGTCAAATTTCCAAAGTGCTAAATTAGAAAATTGTGAGCACTGCTTGGCTGGTAAACAAAATAGAGTTTCCTTTAAGTCCTACCCTCCTTCGAGAAAGACAGAGTTGCTTGAGTTAGTTCACTCTGATTTATGTGGTCCAATGAAGACAAAGACATTGGGTGGTGCACTTTACTTTGTCACTTTCATTGATGATTGCTCGAGAAAACTTTGGGTCTATGTCTTGAAGACTAAAGACCAAGTGTTAGATTCTTTAAGTAGTTTCAGGCTTCAGTTGAAAGAGAAACTGGAAAGAAATTGAAATGTATTCGTACTGATAATGTTGGTGAATATTGTGGACCATTTGACGAATACTGCAAGCATCAAGGTATTAGACACCAGAAGACTCCTCCCAAGACCCCTCAGCTTAATGGTTTGGCTGAGAGGATGAACAGGACCTTGATGGAAAGAGTTAGATGTTTACTTTCTGAAGCAAAGTTGTCGAACTCATTTTGGGGTGAGGCTTTATTGACCGCTGCACATGTTATTAATCTATCTCCTACTGTTGCTTTGCAAAGTGATGTACCAAATAGTGTTTGGTATGGAAAGGATGTTTTCTATGACCATTTGAGAGTATTTGGTTGCAAAGCTTTTGTACATGTGCCGAAAGATGAGAGGTCAAAGTTAGATGCCAAGACAAGGCAATGCATCTACATTGAATATGGCCTAGATGAATTTGGTTACAGGCTATATGATCCAATTGAAAAGAAACTTGTGAGAAGCCGTGATATTATTTTCATGGAGAATCAAACAATTGAAGATATTGACAAAGCGGAGAAGGTAGAATCTTCAAGTTTTGATGGTATAGTTCATCATGATGAAGTTCCTCACACAAGTGTGCATGATGTTGTTGGGTTTGATAATCATGGTGACGCCCAGAATCATGTATCGAATCAACATGTTGATGTTGATAATAACAATGATATTGTTATTGATGATCCTGTTGCTCATGAAGTTGTGGACGAATCAAATATTCCACTTCGGAGGTCCACAAGACAGCGGCTTCTTTCCTCCCGTTATTCACCCAATGAGTATGTGTTACTCACTGACGGGGGAGAACCTGAATGTTATAAGGAGGCCATGGAAGATGAGCACAAGAATCAATGGATTGAAGCCATGCAAGACGAGATGAAGTCTTTGCATGAGAACCACACTTATGAGTTGGTAAAATTGCCCAAGGGCATGAGAGCTTTGAAGAACAAGTGGGTGTTCAAAGTTAAAGTTGAAGAACACAACTTGAAGCCCAGGTACAAAGCTAGATTGGTTGTTAAGGGATTCAGTCAAAGGAAAGGTATTGACTTTGACGAAATATTTTCTCCTGTTGTGAAAATGTCCTCGATTCGCACAGTTCTAGGTTTGACTGCTAGTCTTAATTTAGAGATTGAGCAGATGGATGTGAAGACGGCTTTCCTTCACGGTGACCTAGAAGAAGAGATTTATATGGAACAACCTGAGGGCTTCAAAGTAGATGGTAAAGAAAATTTTATATGCAAACTCAAAAAGAGTCTCTATGGCCTAAAACAAGCTCCCAGACAGTGGTACAAAAAGTTTGAATCTGTCATGGGGGAGCAAGGCTATAAGAAGACTTCTTCAGATCATTGCGTATTTGTACAAAAATTTTCTGACAATGATTTCATCATCCTTTTGTTGTATGTGGATGATATGTTGATTGTGGGCAAGAATACTTCCAAGATTGACGAGCTGAAGAAAGAGTTGTGTAAGTCTTTTTCTATGAAAGACTTGGGTCATGCCAAGCAAATTTTGGGCATGAGAATTACTCGTCTTAGAGATAAAAGGAAGATTTATTTGTCCCAGAAGATGTACATTGAACGCGTACTGGAGCGCTTCAATATGAAGAATGCTAAGCCTGTTAGTATACCTCTTGTTGGTCATATGAAGTTGAGCAAGAAGATGTGTCCTACAGCTAGGGAGGAAAAAGAGAACATGGCCAAAGTTCCATATTCCTCCGTCGTCGGAAGTCTAATGTATGCAATGGTGTGCACTAGACCTGATATTGCTCACGCAGTTGGTGTTGTCAGTAGATTTCTCGAAAATCCAGGAAAAGAGCATTGGGAAGATGTGAAGTGGATACTCAGGTATCTTAGAGGAAGCTCAGATGAATGCTTGTGTTTTGGAGCATCAAATCCAATCTTGAAAGGCTATACAGATTCTGATATGACAGGTGACCTTGATAATAGAAAATCCACTACTGGATATTTGTTTACTTTTTCAGGGGGAGCTATATCATGGCAGTCAAGGTTGCAGAAGTGTGTTGCACTATCTACAACTGAAGCTGAGTATATTGCGGCTACTGAAGCCGGCAAGGAGATGATATGGCTAAAGCGATTTCTTCAAGAACTTGGTTTGAATCAGATGGAGTATATTGTCTATTGTGACAGCCAGAGTGCAATAGACTTGAGCAAGAACTCCATGTACCATGCAAGAACAAAACACATTGACGTCAGATATCATTGGATTCGTGAGAAAGTGGAGAATGAATCATTTCACGTCAAAAAGATTCACACAAGTGAAAATCCTGCAGATATGCTGACCAAGATGATACCGAAAGACAAGTTCGAGTTATGCAAAGAACTTGTGGGTATGAGCTCTCTCTAAAGAAGTTGAAGATACCTTCTTCCAGTAAATGGGACTGGAGGGGGAGATTTGTTGAATCCATCCCATTTTTTGGTCAACTTTAGCTATTCAATTGGAACAAGCAATTGTTAAAAAGGAATAGTAATTGGAGTTGAAAAGAAAAGATTTGGTAGTTGGCAAATTGGTAAGATTTGCAACCATTTTTGACTTTGCTATGTTTACATATGTCATTAGTGACATAGGCATGATTTTATCCTTCTATAAATAGAGCATTCTTGCTCATTTGTAGAACACACCAAGTTATAGAGAAAAACCATTTTGAGAGCAAAGTGAGGTATTCCATAGACTATACAAGAAAATAGTCTGTGAAGAAAAATAGAGTGTGAGCGATATTTTAGTAAGACGGAAACCAAAAGAGTGTTGTTTCTTTTGAGTGTGTAATAGTCACTTTGAGTATTGTATTCGTGACTACACAGTGTAAAATTCCTTACTATAGTAATATCAATTGCTCCTCTTAGTCCGTGGTTTTTTCCCTTATTCAGAAGGGTTTCCACGTAAAATTCTTGGTGTCGTTATTTTCCCATTTTATTTCCATTACTTTTACCATATATACTTTTGTGTTTGTCCGCGTTTTTCCAACAATTCCAAAGCCCCACCAAAGATCAACGGAATGCAAAAAGAATGCAGAATCTAAGTGATCTATATTCTACATTACAAACATTTGATGATACATTACAATGTACAAAAAGGAAAAGAATCTGTCTTTTGAGGGAAAAAAATAAGTGGAAACATATATAGCTACAAAGATAGAAAGTGACTAACTCGAAAGTCATAAGATGGATCATAGAGAAAAGTCAACAGAGCTTGGACGTAAGAAATGAAGTCAGCACCTGAACCATTTTGCAAAGACATTTGAACATTTGATCAGGTAGACATTTGACTTGGTGGTTACTGATCCTAACCTTTATGTAGAAGCAAATCAGGTTTTTGCTTATCACGACTCGAGAACTTGACAGCTAAGCAACTTCAAACGAAACTGTGTGACCATTATCATCTTTTGACCTGCCAAAAAGTAAATCTTGCACATTAGAAACCCATGCAGTTTGAGCTGCTTGCTCAAAATTAATCCTAATTCAATTTATGCAATGATTGTTGAAATGAAGATATTGCACACCAGGTATTCCCTGCCAAAAGAACACATTCACATGAAAGTATAATGATGAAATTGTTCATGAACAGTCTCGTTCAGAAAATTCAGTCATCCAAAGTTGTAAATTAGAGAATCTTTCCATATAAATGCCCTCTGCCAGTGATGTTAGGTCCTTTCTGAGGGGCACACTGATATCATCTCAGGCATATGCATGTATGTTGGTCTATACATGTGTCTATCCAGACACGACAGTGAGAAAAGGTTATCAAGTACAAATGCTTGTGAACCTTTTAAACAGCCCAGTACATAGACCAACGGGATATAATCAGTCTCAATTATACCGTGAGTTTTTTCTTGTTTCACTTGGTATCATCAAACAATACTTAGCATGTCAATGAGGGATTAAACATTTCTACATAATTAAGGAAAGAACGCATTTGACGATATGCTTGACCCTGAAATCTGAAGGCAATAACATTCCCCCAGAATTACTTATCCCATTTTCTATACGTTCCCCCCCCCCCCCCCCCCAGGACAGTTAATGATAAAATTCCTATTCCAACTTTTATTTATGCAACATCAGTATCCCACAAATCACTTTCATCAGGAGTGTTAACTTTGACTCATAAAAATGGTAACAATGTTCCACCCACACGTCAATAGTTTGGATGAGTAGTATTTACGAGTTCAATTGGTATTAGCTCCAATCAACCCATCCAAGAGATTGGATCGACTTGCATAACATTACTAGCAAATTTTACCCAAATTAACCAGTAAGAGAAATTTGTTGCACATAAAAAGAGGGAAAAAGCAGAAAACTAGTCTTTATCGTAGGGCAATATCACTTTCTTGTACAGTAACTTTTTTGTTATGAACTCAATTGGATAGCAACAGATTACAGAAAAAACAAAAACAAACAGAGAAGAGGTTTTGAGTTGAGTGGGTTGGCGTATGACCCATTGATCTACCTATCTTGACCCAAGAGTATTTGCGACTGGTTGGGTCAATCACATGTTCTTTGACTCAACACATTGTAACCCATCAGAACTTGACCAAACATTCTCTCCTCCATTTGACACCCCTAATTGATCATATATGCTAACTGGCTTCCTTCCAGCACATGGGCATTAAATTACTTCACCCCTATAGCAAGAGAATGGGAACTAAAGCAGAAATTTCATCTCCGATCGGGGGCTAAATTACTCAAGCAAAATTTCTATCCGCAGCAAGTCTCAAAGATATTAAGAATATTAGAGAGAACACTCGGGGAAATCATTACTGGCATTCAACGCAAACATTTCTAAGAAATATAGTGTATGTATAAAGAAAAAAGAAAGGAACACAGAAATCAGTTAGAGCTTATTGTCCTTGAACAAGTTATCAAAATTAATCCTACCTTAAAACGAGGAGAACGTCGGAGAGATGATGCAGATCCAGGAGATAGGAGTGCTGCCCTACTCCCTTTGGCACGGTCAACTTTCTTCAAATTTCTGTTATGTTCATCAGATTGATGCTCCTGTTGCTGGGATAAAAACTCACTTCTACTATCAGTTGAAATGGAAGAAACTGGGGCAGACACAGAGATCATGAAAGTTTCTTGATCACGAGATGCCATGTCAGGAAATGTCCCTGGATGCATAGGAAACATAAACATATTCAGAACTATCATACAGCAATTGATGACATCCCCAATATATTTATTAATCAACTTAACTTTCAAGAGTATATTTGTGCACTTATTCATGATCGTGGTTTAAATATAAATTAATCGATCCTGTAGGAAAATCCAGGTTACAACAATAAATCTAGTTTCCAAATTGTGAAACATTTGATAACTTGAATGCATTAACAAAATCATTTTCTAATTTCTACTAATGATTCGAACAAAAATCCATTTTCGGGTGCAACAAGAGTTTGTATTCTGAAATGATATCAGAGGGATTTGCATCTGTTGTGGAGATTCCTTGCAAGAAGATGCAGTACTCGAGGCTTGCTAGCAGCCAATACTCTATGATTTCAAATTAGCTGTATATGGGTCTGATGTAACTAAATAAGGCTCAGAGGATAACATAACAGAGAAATGAAATACAGGGCAAACCATGTGTTACGGCTGCTTGAAACTTTTCTCTCATAGTCCTGACGAACTTGAACAGTCCATTGCTTGCATTTAACTCTCTGAGCAGCTCTTTTGCATCATTAAGTTGTGGATCACATTCAATCACTAAAAATCCAAGCCAAACAAGAATTAAAGTACAGAACCATTTTCACTGATGTATAGTTGATAACGGTTCCACACTTACAAGTATATACATCATTCTCATGACGTATGGTTAAAAAGTACTCCTTATCCTGATTATTGGCATCAATATTGGTAAATACGAATTTCACTCCTGTGGAAGACAAAGGAAATGAATGCTCAATAGACAAATCTAACAATAGAAGAAAGTTGTATTTCTTTTACTGGAAAAATCCATTATTAATAAGTAGAGCCTGTGGCGGGGTTATATTGTTCAGAAAGCAGAGTCTGCTTCTCTAGAACCTTAAATGAGTACAGAAGTTGAAGGATATACATACCATGGCCACATTCAATACGTAATCCAAGCACCTTATTGTACCACACAATAGCCTCTTCTATTTCCTCTCTCTGTTCAGCAGTCTGATTATGCTTTTCTTCACATGCTTTGAGTTCTTTCCCAAACAAACAAAAGAAGAAGACGAAGAAATGCACCGATCAATTACCCAACAGGATATGGTGTCCCGTGGTAGAAACAGCAGAAACAGTCACAAAGTTATCGACATAAAAAAGCACCAACATTATTCACAAAAAATAACAACTTTCACAATGAATTACAGGGGAGAGTTTGAAAAGGGGGCACAAATTTAAAAAAATAAATAAAAAATTAAACTATCACATCCAACATACAACGGTAGTTTTCAAACGAAGAACCACTATTCCTCAATGCCATCTTCCTACCATATTAGGTGTCTCCATTTTTTTGGATGACTATAATCTCTCGATCATTTTCCAAAGCCGAAGTCGAGCGAGAATTAGGTGTCTTCATTTGACCAGGAAAAATCATTTAAACTAGCATTTCTATTTTACTACTGCATTAAACTGGACGTGAATCAACATATAAAGATAAACTACACTTCAGATGAATTTCAAATATAATTGGGTTTCACGTTACTTTAAATGCTCTGGAGGGTGTAAAGAAGAAAGATAGAAGTCCACAAACACCTCTAATCTGAGACAAGGCCAAGTGATAAGACTAGAGCCTAAGGTCATATATAACTTCTTGATAAATCTATTCTCTCTCTTCCCCTACCGTAAAATCTGTCATATGAATTGCTTTGCATACCATACAGAAACATTCGCGAACTGAGGATGTAGAAATAACTTTTAGGATATATTTTGTCTTGAAATTTATTCACTAACATCATCCAGAAGCAATAAATACTGCAATTGGATTCATGATCGTTAAACCAGTTGGATATAAAAATAAATCATTTCAGCAGTCATCTCATGCGATGACTAAATGGAATATTAGAAAATTGAAATTAAGCATAAATGATTCTTGAAACATCTCTCTATGCTATTTCTCTCATAGAAAAACTCTACACGAAACAAGTATGAGTTTGTCAAATGCATGAAAAGCGGGCAAACTTTTATAGTGATAGAGTTTACCATCAGCTTGTTGAGATATTATGGCTGCATATTCATCTTTCCTGGCCCTTTGGTTTTCCACCACCCCTCTAAGTTCTTCTACTCTATATTTTGTAGAAGATATTGAGTCTGCTACTGCTATCTGCTTTGCCTCTTTTCGGGTCTTCGCTGCAGATGACATCATGACATATACATGTTAGAGTTTTAAATTAATAACAGAGACAAAACAATAATAATCCAATTTTTATAGAGAGAAAATGATCATTCAAAATCAGTAATACAGAAAAATAAAGGATGAGGAGTAATTCAAATTTTTCCCAAAGGAAATTAGTACAAGTGTACAACAACATACCAAGTGAAATCCCACAAGTGGGGCTTCAGGAGGTTAGGATGTATGCATACCTTACCCCTACATTATAAGGTCGAAACGCTATTTTCAAAAGACTCTCGACTCAAAAGGGCAGTGGCAGACGGGATACCAAGGATATTAGTAGTATACAGAAATTGCAGGATATTCAGGCTAGATAAATGTAATTAGTGGCTGAAATCATTCCTCTTAAGTCTCAAATATGAAAAACAAGTGAACTGAGAAAAAAGAAATTTTTGGAAAATACTATGGGTGAGAACCAGCAGAATAAGTAAATAACCTCCAGAATTGTGTGATGAGTACCATATTGCAGCTACTTTGGATGTGAATCTTCTACACGTACTTCCCATTTTCCGTCAATAAAACAAGATCGCCAGAAACAACAATATCTCGAATAACAAAAACATGCTACAATAAATCCTTTTAACTTTGGAAGCACTGCTACTCAGAACTTCAAACTGTCAGCATTTATTGCTCTTATTGTCACTACTATAAGGATCTTCAGAGTTTAAATAACAGTTTATTCGCATACTTAGTACTTAGATCATCACATATGCAAGTTCACTTCTGAAAGAAAGGCAATGAGAAGTTCACCAGCCACTTCAATGAGATTAGAATAACAACCCAACTTCATAATCACAATAACTGTGATATGAAGGTAAGTTCCACTGCCAATAACAAAATGATGCTATTTTGATCAAGAAGTTTGTTGTATACAAAATATTTATTTCCTTCACATCAACAATCTTATAGACCATGACATTTTGTTCTAACTGAAAATAAAATCTTCATAATAGCCTGTCATTAAAATCTTACTCTCTTCAGTACAACTGTACATGTTGTAGAACATAACAATCCTATTCGGCAATAACCATGCTTCATTAGAAAATCCACAAGCAAACACTACATCCATCCTCTTCTCTCACTACTGATAACTATTATGATGAAGTAACAGCAAAATGAACCACCCTCTGAAAGCTTTATCAGAAATGGTAGCACGTAGATAAGCAATAACAGTTCAAACTAAGACACACTATACCCTGAAGGAATGCATAGTTAATACCATCCAGCACTGGCAAATGTAGAGTTCAGTCTGTGAGTTCATCTCAACCCAGTACTACTAATCCGGAACATAAATGCATAGTTAAAAATCAACTAAAATTGCAATAAATAGTAGGTCTGAACCCATAATTTTGAAAAATATAATGGGCTCACTGGCACTGCTAAGAACTGAAATATTGAACTCAAAGTTTAAATCTTTAATCCACCCCAACCATCCAGGGGTTTGAGTGTCAGCAAAGAACAACAGCATACATAATGACGAGCCTACCAAAAAAATTTAAAGAGTGACACACCTGCAAGTGCTTTCACCAATTTGTCTTCCAAGTCCCTCAGTTCAACTTTTAACTTGCCAAGTTTTGCTGACGCAACCAATCAATTAAATCAAATAACCCAATCAATAAGATCCCAAATGATGAAAAAGAAATAATCTTCCAGCTACAATTCTTGAGAATGATGCGTAGCTGAAAACCCTAACTTTAGAAAACTAGAAATTCGAGCAAAAATTCGTACAAAAGCCACAGAATTTAGCATGCGGGGAAACATACACTGTAATTGAAGAGTTTCTTGTGCTTGTGTCTTGGTTGAATCGAGAGATTTTTTGAAGGAACGAGTGGCAGCATCGATTCTCTGCTGTTGAATTTGAATCTCCCTGTCACAAACCAATCTAAGTTCCTCCATTTTGTTCCTAGTAATTTCCCCTACGCTGATCTTCATCTTCATCCCAATCTCGGAAGCTCTCTGCTTGCTTTTCTTTGAGATTTGAACACTGAGAGACGATATGCTTAGCCCGCCATTTTCATTACTTCAGTTTGAAATTATATAATGGAATACTCTACACTTTTCTAAAAAGCTTAATGATGATAATAGTTTCTTGTTTTTATGTGCAATATAAAAAATTTAACTCTTCGGTCAGTTTCAATTTATTTATCATTTAAATATATATTTATTGTCGTTTTGCTAATATGATGCCGCTCTTAGTTGAGTAAAAATTTTAAGAGGTTCGTTTGGACTACTATACTATCTATGTATCAATGATCTTTTCTATTTCATATGAAATTTTAGTTCTTTATTTATAATTCTTGTATTAACCGATCTGAAATTAGGCATAATTATAATATAGGCTCATGTTTCTATGATTTTAATTTGTATTTACTTGAATGATACTATAAATATTCATCAACGTGTTTAATTTTGAACAAAAGCTTCTTCCAATTATTTTTTAAAAAATAATAAATTTTTTTATAAGCTAAGGATCAATCAAAATAATTTTTCTGTTTTACAAAAAAATATAAAAATAATGTTGGTATACTTCTTACCTTCTCCGAATTCCTCTAATAAAATTATATTAGATATATTATTATTATTATTATATTTTCAAAATTGCGTATTATTGACAAGGAATTTCTTGAATCGTAAAAAAAAAAAATGACATTTAGTTGTCCAAGCTAGTAGCCTTAAAAAAATGACATTTTCACCAATCTACTATAATAATTGGATATCTTTTTTCTATTAATTTGAGTTGCAAAACAAATCTTTTTATGTAATTAGCTTGTTTGTTTTCATTAAGGTCGAAACTATTTATTTATTCATATTTCTTGTATCAAAATAAATATTTAAATCATGTATAATGTAATGTAATACCTAATTGTATCGTCCCTAAGTTCTACGATAAATAAGCTAAAATTTCACGAGTTTATCAATCTATCAATGATTTTTATTTTTATTTTTAAAATAAACGGATAAAACATATATTTCTCTTATTAATGAGCGGCTGCTAATATTGAATTGCTTAGGGTCTAAATGTTTGTTTCAGCGGTTGGAAGTATGCAACTGTTGTGAATTTTCTTTTATTTATTTTTTAATTGTTAGATATTTAAAAATTAGATAAAAATATCATAAATCATAATAATTAGTAATTTAAAATAATTGAAATTCTTGTATTTTTGGAATATGTTAAATATTTTTATAAAAAAATATGTAAAAATAATTAACAACTAATTTTTTTTAAATGGTTATCAAATTTCTATCCGAGTCATATAAATTAAGAAAATAACATATTATTTGAAATTTACGTAAAAGATACTATAAATTATAATGATTAACAACATATTTTGTAGACATATAAAAATTTGATCGACTCTCAAAAATTTATTTGTGCACATAAATTGAAACAAAACATATAATATAAATTAATATAAAATGATGTAAAAATAATATGATAAATTACAATAATTAATAACTTAAAATTAAAAGGCATAAAAAATTTCTACATTCAAAAAAAAATTGGGAGAGGATAACATATATTATTGAAAATTACATAGAAAATACTAATTTACAATAATTAACAACTTTAAATATCTAAAAGACATATTAAAAATTGATTAATTCTCTAAAAAATATTTTTGTCACGTAAATTAAAATAAAAAAATAAACATATGTTGAATCCGTTCTGATAGAGACACCTCTGACTAGTATTGTATAAATAAGAAAAGATATTAATAAAAAAAATTAATTTATTCTTAAATCGAAAACAAGCTTTCTAGAATAGACTAACCGCACAATAACTATAGCATATGCATAAATGTAGACAAGTGTAAATATATATATTATTATTATGAGTTTAAATTTTATGAAAAACTACTTACTAAGTAAGCATGACACATTTTAATTGCATAGGAAGGGAACCTCAAGAAATGACATTTAACAAATCACTTTTCAAATGTATTTAAAATTTAAAACTTGCAAGTAGTGAGTGATTTTTTCTCTATATGTATTCATGAATATGCTAACTATCCGTTTTCATTATTGTTTAATATAAAGTCATTATTATATCTCTGCACAATAATAATACAATAACGCTATTTATTGTTGTAGCTATAATTGTATATTATCAAAGCCAATTAATTAATAAAATATCTTATAACATGATTCTATCTCAAAGTGAAATCGAAAATTTCGATCCAATAGATGAAGATAATATTGACAGTCCCAGATCACAGTGTCAAGCAATGTATCGAGAATATATTAATTTTCATTCTTTTGTAAGAAAAAAAAAAGATTATGGTTCTGATCATCAGAAACAAAAGAATAGGGTGCAAATAGTAAGAAATATATGTTAGGGGTGCAAAATGCAAAAAAGCTCCATAGAATAATTAGTATTTAGAACTTAGCAGTAATGGAGTCGCTCTAGAAAACAGCACTACTTTTCTTCATCGAACCTGTCGGGCTATTCCATCCTTCTTGTGTTGCAGTTTGCGGAGTTAATCTTGGAGACTAATAGATTCTCCTCTAGTTGGGGCTCAATGGTATTCTTCTTTTATCAGAAAAAGATTTGATCTTGATGTTAATTTCTCTTCTTTTTTGTTGTTGTTGTTGTTGGTGGGCACCAGTAATTCATCTTTCTTTTAATTTTGTTTAAAGAAGAAATGATACCTTAATCCTTAAATTTAAATGTAATGTTTCTTGATTTTTACCTGTAAAATTTGTGAAAAAGAATTAGGTTTGTTTCCTGATAATTGCATAGTTAATTGAATGCAAATTGTTCTATTCATACCTTCAAATGATTTGAACAGTCCAAGAAAGAATTTTGGGGGTTCTTTTTACAGACTCTTGCTTATTCTGATTGATTGTTTGGTGTTCCAGTTTGACTGGACCCTAGCTTATTCTCTCTAGTCTTTTCCTCCGCATTGCGTCTTTCTCTTCGTATTCAGAAGTGTAATTACTTTGTTGCCTAGCATCTCGAGTTCCCCTATTTAGTTATCGGGGAAACAAACATTGCCATGACCATGGTTAGAGACAAGGTGGACCTCCATTTTGTTTAATTTTACTTATGCATAACCTGCACAACAATTTTGTTATGCCTTACCCATTTGAGCAATCTGCAGACCAATCTTTTTAGTTGTTTGTGCATTTTAAAGAAGAGATTGCAGCTTATTGTATCCATAAGATGTGCTGATAAATATGTCTTCATCCATGACGCCAAAAACACACGTTTTGTAGTAAAGTTTCATGTTTTAAGTTGGAAACGGACTGCTATGATCTTGGAAAGGATTGAGAGCTTGAGCCATTGGCCATCATGCCTAACTATTTATTCAATTATCTCTACTTGAGCCTGGAAACTCATGTATGTATAATGTTACAACTGAAAAACGAAACTAGTGTACATGTTCCTCAAAGCTCCTCAAAGTATTGACAAATTATCACAAGATCAATAGTTAAATTGAATTAGGAAATTCCTTTTGCTTCTGTGGTTGGCATTGTCAATGGATTGAGGCTTATTATACTTTTGCAAAAGCCCTATAACTCTAACTGGCTGGGTCTAGTGGCTGCAATTACTTCTGAACTTTTGTTTTGCTGAAATTTTGTATTATTCTATAGTTTCGTATTCAAGTACTTACTAGTTTGAAAAATATAAAACCACACCATGTCTTAGTTCAGATGCAATATAGGAGTATATAATAATAAAAAGGCAAAAAATAAAATGCGATAGCTAATTTATGTTTAAAATATAAGAAAGACAACATATAAACAATTATATTATGATTACATCACTACATTACCATTACAAGTATCCATAAAAAAACATTAATAAAAATATTTGCCAACATACAATCTTCCATTATAGAATACTGTAGAAATGTAAATAATATTTAATTTTTAGATAATTCTTTCTGAGGTGATGCTAAACTAACAAAACATTTTTGATCATTGTGATTCACTTTGCAGGACAATCGTTACCTCCCGCAGTCCTGTGAACCACACAGTTATTAGCAGATTATATTCGAAAACTAGTTCCTAATCTTCTAGAATGCTTTCATCAGTTATTTCTCGATCTTCAACTTTCTTACCTTCTTCTTTGCTTCTCGTCCAATTCGAAACCTTGCTTCATCATCATGGTTATCACTCCACCCCCTCCAAAGCCCCAAAACCCACTTCCTTTCCCAACTATGATGACCCAAATTCATCCCCAAGTTCAACAAGTGCTTCCTCTGACCCTCTGAACCCCACCATCGTGCTTGAAACCCTCTCTTGTTACAACAATGACTGGAGAAGAGCTTTAGAGTTCTTCAACTGGGCCGAGACGCAGTGTGGCTTCCATCACACCAGCCAAACGAGCAACCAACTTATTGACATTCTGGGAAAGTTCTTTGAATTTGATGCAGCTTGGAGCTTGATTGAGAAAATGAGAAGTGTATCCTCCATGCCTGACCACACCACTTTCCGGGTCTTGTTCAAACGTTATGTGTCTGCTCACATGGTAAAAGAAGCAATTGATATGTTTGATAAGATGGAGGAATTTAATTTAAAAGATCAAGTTTCATTTTCAAATCTAATTGATGCTTTATGTGAGTATAAGCATGTGATAGAGGCCGAAGACTTGTGCTTCCCTAAGAACAAGAATGATGTGAAATATTCATGTTTTAAGGTTGACACAAAAATATGTAATATGCTTCTTCGTGGGTGGTTCAAGATGAGTTGGTGGGGTAAATGTAGACAGTTTTGGGAAGAGATGGATACAAGGGGTGTGCAGAAGGATCTGTATTCGTACTCTATTTACATGGATGTACAGTGCAAGAGCGGGAAGCCATGGAAAGCTGTAAAATTATACAAAGAAATGAAGAAGAAAGGAATTGACTTGGATGTGATCGCGTATAACACTGTCATCCGTGCTATAGGGATTGCAGATGGTGTTGATGTAGCAGCTAAGCTCTGTCAAGAGATGATTGAGTTGGGGTGCAAACCAAATGTTTCTACGTACAACACACTGATCAAGCTTATGTGTGAAAATGGGAGGTATAGAGATGCATATAAAGTGCTTAATCAAATGCCTCACAAGGGTTGCGAGCCTAATGTCATTACATACAACAGCTTCTTTGGTTGCCTTGAAAAGCCGAGAGAGATTCTCACATTGTTTGATAGAATGATTGAAAGCGGCGTGCGACCTAGGATGGACACCTATGTCATGCTTATGAGGAAATTTGGAAGATGGGAATTTCTTCGACCAGTCTTTATTCTTTGGGAAAAGATGGAAAAACAGGGATTGAGTCCTGATGCGTCTGCTTACAATGCACTAATTGATGCCTTGGTGCAAAAGGGTATGGTTGATATGGCACGTAAATATGATGAAGAGATGTTAGCAAAGGGTCTTTCAGCTAAGCCAAGGGTAGAACTGGGGACAAAGTTGACTAGTGCTGACTGTGAAGGCAGCTAATGTTTTATAGCTGCACATGTGAGACAGTGCAGTTAAGAGGTAAAAGACCCATGTTGAACATCAACTGTTCTTTGTCATCCTTGTGCTTGGTGGAAAGCAGGTTATCCTCCTTTTGGATGTGTCTACGAAGTACAGAAGTGACACCTCATCAATTGACATTCTTTGAGGATACCACAATGTGTTTCAGTGAGCTACGTTCTTTGTGGCTGCATTGCATCAGGTCTCGTGCATCTAAATCTGGCAAGCCCTCTGCTGACCTCAAGTGTTTTCGGTTAAAGAAACAACACGCCAAGAGCAAATTGGAATGCTTGTTTGACCTTACTGAAAAGAGAGAATCAAACCGTGGTCTTTACCCTTTAGGATTCTTTTCGATGTATACAGGTACCTCAAAAGATGGTGAGTAGTAGCTAAACAGGAGTTGTTTCACATCACCTATGTTGATTGGGGACCTTGAAAGTCTTGTACCAATTGCAGAAGCAATGGGAGATTCTATTGAACTCAACAAACTTGTGGGTGTATTCTAAGTTGTTTGTTACTAATCTGTTCAAAAGAGTGAGTTAAGACAGGTTATAGCTTGAAATGTTGTTTGTAAATGCTACTGCTATTGCTACTTCTTATCAGTAAACACGAGGCAGCAGCAACACAGGATAAATACCGTTTGTTTACGTCAAATCAATAATAGCGTGTTATGTGCATTATATATATATATATATATATATATATATATATATATATATATATATATATATATATTACTTAATTATACGGTATAATTTTCGGGCAATATTACACGCTACAATAAATAATCCCAACTAGTTGCTTACTTTTTTTTGGTGACAAATTTTGTGATGAAATATGTAAAATTTTAGAGAGAAGTTTTATAATTTGCAATCTCCCCCCTCCCCCCCACCTTTGGAGTTTTACCCCTCAACCGAAAATATGGTAAATTTGTTTCTCTACTATTGAAAATTAATTATATTTATCCCTCATTATAGTTTTTCAACAAAATTATATTTATTATTCGATTCTGAATAACTAGTTATTCCTCAATTATTATTTTCTTGGCCTCCCACCTGTTTGCTATGTGGCGTCCATGTGGATTTTCATATTTTTAAATTTAAATTATTTTAACATGATTTATTGTTATATCCACGAAATTTGCAATATATAAATCCATCCCGAATATTCTCAAACCTTCAATTCTTTTCAGTCATAGGAAACATCGATTAAGCTAGGATTCTTGATGATTCTTTATGGAGTACGGAGCCAAAAGGGTAGAAAATATTAACAAAAATTCCAAAAGGGTATATAAAATTTTATATAAACCAAAACGGTAAAATCGCTCCGCCGGCAGCGATTTACTTCAAGTGAAAAAGTAAAATCGCTGCCCCAGCAGCGATTTTGCAAAAAGTTTTTTTTTTCCTTACAAATCGCTGCCCGGGCAGCGATTTATAAAATTTTTTTTTAAAAAAAAAACATAAATCGCTGCCTAGGCAGCGATTTACATAAAAAAAAAAAATTTTTTTTTTGGTAAATCGCTGCCTAGGCAGCGATTTACATTTAAAAAAAAAAAAAATTTTTTTATATAAATCGCTGCTACAGTAGCAGCGATTTATATCAATTTTTTAAATAAATCGCTACTGTAGCAGCGATTTATTTAAAAATTTTTTTTTTATTAAATCGCTGCGATAAGCAATTTTTAAACTAAAAAAAATTAAAAATTTTAAAACAGCGATTTTATAACTTTAATGTTTGAAAATTTAAAAAAATTTAACTTTTAAAGTTTGAAATTTAAATTTTTAATTTTTTAATTATTATAATAAAAATTATATTCAATTAAAAAAAATTAAATCTTTAAGTTTTAAATAATACATTTTTTTTTAATAATCGCTGTTTTAAAATTTTTAATTTTTTTTAGTTTAAAAAATTGCTTATCGCAGCGATTTAATAAAAAAAAAAAATTTAAATAAATCGCTGCTACAGTAGCGATTTATTTAAAAAATTGATATAAATCGCTGCTACTGTAGAAGCGATTTATATAAAAAATATTTTTTTAATAAATCGCTGCTACTGTAGCAGCGATTTATATAAAAAATATTTTTTTTTTTTTAAATGTAAATCGCTGCCTAGGCAGCGATTTACCAAAAAAAAAAATTTTTTTTTATGTAAATCGCTGCCTAGGCAGCGATTTACCAAAAAAAAAATTTTTTTTTTATGTAAATCGCTGCCTAGGCAGCGATTTATGTTTTTTTTTTAAAAAAAAAAAAATTTTATAAATCGCTGCCCGGGCAGCGATTTGTAAGGAAAAAAAAAACTTTTTGCAAAATCGCTGCTGGGGCAGCGATTTTACTTTTTCACTTGAAGTAAATCGCTGTCGGCAGAGCGATTTTACCGTTTTGGTTTATATAAAATTTTATATACCCTTTTGGAATTTTTGTTAATATTTTCTACCCTTTTGGCTCCGTACTCATTCTTTATGTGCGGCCCGGGGCTTCAAAATCTTTTCAACAAGTAAGATTTTTATTGCTTAAACTCTTCACTAAAGCTATTTTTATCATGTTTACATCCTAAATTATATGTAATATTACATGTTGGAATTGAGGAATGAAATCCAAAAGGAATTGAATTTTACAACAATCTAATAGATGACTAGCGTAAAAAATTGTATTAGGAAATATGCTATACAGAAAAATCAAACTTAATATGAAGCTAATCAATTTATTTTAACATAAGAAATGCAACCTTATGCAACTTTGTTTTACTAGGACAAAGATTTATGGGATGGATTTTTAAGCAAATCGAATAATATATATATTTAAATGAGTTTTTTTTTTCACTCAGTTTATTGATCTGCCATAAAAAATTAAATTTTTTCAAATCATTTGAAACATTAATTAAGCTAGGATCTACCACAAAAGTTCGAAGATTTGAGGAGGGAGTTTTAAGCAAATCAAATAATATATGTATTTGAATGAGCTTTCTTTTTTGGTCATTGGAAACATAGATTAAGCTAGGGTTTTTTACGATTCTTTATGTGTCGATTGAGGCTTCAAAATCTGCTTAACAAGTAAGATTTTTATTACTAAAATTAATATTTATCATGTTTTACTTCCTAACTTACATGTAACATTACATATCGAGATAGATGAACCAAATCCAAAAGGTCTGAGTTCTATGACAATTTAATAGATGCCTTGATAGAAAAAAAAGATTATATGAGGAAACATGCCATCTAAAATAGTCGAACTTGATATCAAGCTAATCAAATTTGTTTCAACGTGAGAAATGCAACTTTATTTTATAAAATCTACCGTAAAAGTTAAATAATTTGTAGGAAGAATTTTTTAATAAACATTACAATATATGTATTTGAATGAGTATATTTTGTTCCATAGCTCATAAGTGAAGTATAAATCCCTAGCTATTAAACTCATATTTATGTAAATTATGCTATTATACTTATGACACGAAGAATTGGGGGTTTGAGAATTTTTGGGATGAATTTACTTTACAAATTGAATCCGATTATAATAATTTAAATTAGAATAGTTTTAATCAATAACACTTTTATTTTTTAAAAAAGTATACTGATACTAATTTTAATTTTTCTATAATCAAATTAGAGTTCAACTAAATATAAATGTAAGTTATTTCAGAGTGCAATAGGCCAAATTTAACCCTTTTCGTAGATACAAAGAACAGAAGAGCAGAATAGAGTGCTCTCTGCTTCGTCTACAGTGTTCCTCCTTTCAGTTTTGCACTTTTAGCTGAGGAATTTGGCTGCCGGCTCAATTATCATAATAATCCCAAGGAGACCAACAACTTCTTCTCAATTTGAGACACAATGGTATTCTTTTGATTTCAGTAAATAATTGATTTTGCTATTTTAGCTTCTTCGTTTTCTGCAAATTTTTTTTTGAAAATTACAGCTGGTGTTTGTTTCCGTTTCTCTGTTGTTTGTTTTGCACTTGTATTGCGGAGTTATGGCTAATTTCGATGAAGACTGAAATTAATTATGTCATGCTGGTGTAGCTTATGGTGGATATTGAAATCTCATTTCACTTGCTTTGATATCTTTGGTTAATTCGTAAGCAAAGATGACACCTTTAGTTAAGAACACAATATTTCTTGAATTTTACTTTTAGGTTTTTGCTTATTCCTTTAGGTGTCCGGCTAGCTCTGGTGCACCTCGACTAATTCCACCTGTACCTGTCATCTTTTGTACCTGTCATCTTTCACCACCAATAGGTATCTAGAACATATGGGAATAAATCACCTAGTGTGTAGTCTTTTCTGGGATCTGAACCTGAAGACTTCATGGTGCTCAACCCAATACATTGACCATTAGGCCACACCTTGCATGGAAGAAGAAGTCTTTCCCTTCTGCACTGTTATGTATATAATCAAATTAGTTCGGAATTTCACTGGAGAGTTATCATTTGGGATATATTCACTATATTTTCTCAAAAAAGACATTGTGGATGCTCGCCTAGTTGAAATTACCTTAATCTTCTCTTCTCCTTAATTGAATAGGCTTATAAATCCATCTTTAGCTCTTATTTGTAGGGGATTGAATGTCGTTTTTTGATGTATAGATCGAATGGCTTTGTGCACCTTTATCCTTATTGGAAGTATATTAATTTTTGAGTGTCACTTCCTACCGTTGTGGTATCGATGCTAACCGACTAAAATCTAGTCCATGGTTTTAATATTTGTTCCTCTAAAAGTGGATTTTTGTGTAAATCTTTTTGTGTTACAAAGAAACGGAAAACTAAAAGTTATCTCCTATTACTTTTTATATTTGCTTCCAGGGTCTTGATTTTTGTTCCTTCTCAAAATCATGTTCATATTACGCATGCATGGGTGTGACCTAGTGATTATTGAAGTTGATTGAGAACCATGAGATTTCAGGTTACATGTCCAACTGAGACAAAAGCACTAGGTAATTTTTTCCCACCTGTCTTAGCCTTGGTGAATAGAGTTACCTAGTACATGTGCCATTAGAAGGTGGCAGGTACCTTATGGAATTAGTTAAAGGGCGCACAAACTTGGCCCTGACACCAAGGTTACAAAAATAGAATCATGTTCTTGTTTCAATGATCTAGATTATTCTCTTTTTTTCGATGTTGAGCTCAAATAGTTGAAATCATTGAATCATACCAGCTTTTAAACTTCTTAGATCAACAAATATCTTTGGAATTTTACATCTAGGCAAAATCAAACAATTTCTCAAAGAACTCAAACCAATCCCTCCAGCTTGCTTTATCTCATTGTTATGTCATAGTCTATAGGAGGCTATGTCGAGCTTTAGCATGCTTAAATGATAACTGAAACTCTCATGATCGTTATTTTCTACTTTCATAATATGACACTTTGGTAGTGTGTCTTCACATGCTTTCATTATCAAAGGATGTTTTTAAGGTGCAATTATTTTTTATCGATTTTTTGACTATATATTTAGTTCAACTCTTTCTTCTGTGTTAATTTTTTGATTGCTTTACAATTTTACATCATATCATATAGGAGGCCTTTTCCACTTAGAAAATTTTGATAAAATAATCCTATTAATTAGAGTATTAGACTACGATTTGAATTGTAGGTTTACGGGGCTCATAAATCTTTGCTTCTTATTGAAAGGCTCCTGTCACATTCTCAGTCTTCAACTAAGTGCGCGTATGACACTTGACAACTCACTTACGTTCTTACACAATTTGCTCACGATTTCACTATGTCAAGTCAAAGATGGAGGCACTCGAAGAGCATGTAGGCACTGGCGTGACTAAGACAACAAGAAATGTTGTTGTAACGAGGAAGGCTAAGATTGGGTCTCCCAAACCACCAGTGTTCAAAAAGGTTCTTAATGCACAAGAAGTAGAGAATTTTGTTTGACACTTGGAGAATGCTTTTGGCATCAAAGGTGAGGGAAAACAAAGCCAAGATCAATACTGATGTGTTGAACCTGTCAGAGACCGTCATGCTATGGTGGAGACGAAAAATGGCTGATGCTAAGGGAGGTCTATGCACTATTAGCACGTGGCATCAATTCAAGTGTCAGTTCTTCCCAAATAATGTCTTTTACAAGGCAAGGTGCAAACTTAAGGAGTTCAAACAGATGTGGAGCATACACGACTATGTCAAAGAGTTCACCACCCTTATTCTCCAAATCCCCAATCTCACCAGCAATGACTTGTTGTTCCACTTTATGGATCAGTTGCGAAATTGGCTAAGTAGGAGTTGCAATGCCAATAAGTCGCAAATATAAACGAAAGCTATAGTAGAGTCTGATTTTTGATGGATTTCTGGCATGATATGTATGACAGGTAAAGGTAATGAGTTAAAAAGTAGTAATGTTAAGGTGGAGGGGATCATTGAAAAAGCTAAAAGACCTACTAACGCCACCAAAAGACTTAAGGATACTAATAAGTTCAATTTCTAGAAGTTGAGTGGCCACCAGAGCTACGTCAAAAAGAAGGAATGCTACATATGTAGAGGGCCACACAATTTCAAGAAAGAGTGTTTGGGCGCAACACCATTAGGTATGATAGGACTATGTGGTGCTGTCAAGTAGCAATCTATGCACCCCGACGACAATCGCAATCAGTACATGCATCTCATTATCAATAACAAACCCACTTGTGCACTAGCAGACACTGGATCAATTCATAATTTTATGACCGAGGCTGCAACAAAGAGATTAGAGTTGAAGCTCGCTTCAGCTCACTCCCGCGTTAATACCGTGAATACAAAGACTCAAAATGCTCATGGTGTAGCCTATGGTGTTGGTGTCAAATTAGGCAATTGGAAAGGTACGACAAACTTTACCTCCCTAATAGTGGATATCTTGTTCTAGGGTAGGATTTTTTTAGACATTGTCGCACTTTAATCATCCCTACCTCCAACATCTCTTAGTCATGGAATAAGAAGGAGCTTGCATGGGCCTAGAGTGACTATGTCGCACAGATAGAGCTAAGCACAACTTTCGGCTATGTAGTTAGTCAAGGAGCTGAAGAAAGAGGCGTTGACGTCCATGGCAACCATTGCAAGTTTGGAGCAAGACATGGGTTACCATGAGACATTGTCGCCTTGCAAAGAGAAGTGAATGAAAGAGCACAAAGATGCTATGCCGAAAGGAACTGCCTAAGTACTTTCTTCCTAGGCATGAGGTAGACCACAAGATTAAGTTAGAGCCAGATACTAAGCCACCCGTATACGCTTCTTATCGCCAGTGTCATCAAAGGCGAAAAGCGCAAAAAAGCTCTAAGGTCCGTGGGAGCTTTAAGCGCAAATAATGCGTGGGATTTATTGAAAAAAGGCGCAAAGGTAGAAAAGAATACAAATATTTATATTGAGTCCAAGACTAATAATTATAAATATGAATGACAAATATATGACCAAAGAAATTGAAAAAAAAAATTATGATTAACTGTAAAATCAATTATTTAGTGTCACTTCTTCATAAGAGGCTCATTGGCAAGAAAATGCTTGCCTTAGAACCTTGATGACAACACTAAAGCACATAAAGCGAGGCGAAGCGCTCAACACATTTTGAGCCTCGCTTCAGGGCTTAAGCGCACTTAAAACACACCTTTGATAACATTGCTTATCGCGTGGTACCGTCTGAAGCTTATGTAATTGGATGCGGGTCACATCCATCCATCGAAGACACCTTTGGCGTGCCGATGTTATTCCAAAAGATGAAGGATGGTTTATTGTGTTTATGCGTAGACTACCGGGCGCTCAACAAAGTTACAGTGAAGAACAAACATTTGATCCCACTAATAACTGACTTATTTGATAGGCTTGGACAAGCCAAGTACTTTATCAAGGTAGATCTTCACAAAGGCTAATACCAGGTTCGCATTGTGGAAGGGGATGAGCTGAAGACAACATGTGTGACGAGATATGGAGCCTTTGAGTGGTTGATAATACATTTCGGCTCAACCAATGCACGTGTTACATTTTCCTCTCTCATGAACAAGTGCTTTCATCTCTATTAGCCATCTTGATAAGTTTTAGTAGTATACTTAGATGATATAGGCATCTATAGCAACACCTTGGAGGAGCATGTAGAGCACTTGTATTCCAAGTCTCGTTGGAGAATGAATTATGCATCAAGAGGGAGAATTGCAAATTTGCACAATCAAAGGCACCCTACTTGGACATGTCATCATCAATGGCGAGCTAGGCATGGACGAGGCTAAGGTACGAGCTATCCAAGAGTGAGAGGCACCTACAAAGTTATCTGAGTTGAGATCTTTCCCTGGCCTTGTTAACTACTATCGCTCGTTTGTAAGTGAAGATTCAGCCAAAGCAACACCGTTGACTGAGTTGTTAAAGAAGAACAAGCCATGAGTTTGGAAGGAACATTGTCAAAAGGCATTTGAAGGCATTAAGACCGTTTTGACAGTCTTGGCATTGCCTGACTTTACCAAGACATTCAAGTACATACATATGCATCTGATTTTTCTATTGGGGGTGTCTTGTTGCAGGATATTTAGCCTATAGCATTCGAGAGCCGTAAGTTGAATGGGACAGAATGATGTTACACAGTGCAAGAATGTGAGCAAGTTGTCAATTGTCGCATGTGCACTTTATTGAAGACAAAGGACGTGACACTCTGGTCAGTTACTTTTGTGGGCTGACACTGATAATCAGATTAACTTTCGGTCCATGATGCACAATAGAAGATAGTCAACCTCACTGTTACTGCTTCTGTCATGTGGCATATTTCCTTATGTTATCATTTTTGTACGAGGTCCTCCTAACTTCACATGGATGTCTTTTGTTGACTGCACTTTCTGAAACCCATACTTCTGCCTCATCAAGCCAGTAAATTCCTTAGCAACTGTCCCTAGACTGAATTCAAGAACCAATTTAAACTCTGATCTCCATTTACTCAACAGCCTGAAGCCTCTTCAACATCCCTTGTTGTCTTAATCCTTTATAATTACACCTGTTGTTTATTATGCACATTCTTGGCCATGTCAGATAAGCATCTATATATGTGGTTGCAAGTGGTTATGGCTTCTTTGATTTTCGTTAAGTAGTCATCACATTGCACTTGAATCTCTTTATTAGTTTCCCAGGTTGAAAAGCTACCTAATCAGCTTTTGTATGTGTTTTCAGACACACACTCTAGTTGGGTGAGTTTAAAATGGAGTGTTTGTGGGATGGTGAATGTGAATAGAGTGAAAAGATACCATAGCTGATAAATATGTAAAAAAAAACTTTGATGATACTTCTCACAATATACTGTGTATCACTTCATACTATATATTCACGGTTTCTGTCTGTGCTTTCCAGATTGTTTTTTTGTATTATTCTGGGAAGATGCATGTCTTTTTAGTTAATTAAGTTAAAAAGGATTGGCAAAATAAACATTGTAGTTTGTAGAACCCCAAGTGCGTGGCCTAGTGGTCAATGAAGTGTTGATGAGTACAGTTATACCCGACACCTGTGCTGATGGGAGGTAGCAGGTAACAGGTGGAATATCGAGGTGTGTACAAGCTGGGCCAGAAACCACTATTAGAAAAATATAAAAAAGTATATCCTGTATACAATACTATAAGTTTCTTGAGAAAAGATCTCCAGGAGCTATAAGTCAATGAGCATTTTACAAAATTGGCCTGTAATAATAATGCTATACTTTGCTATAGTCCAAGAGACTGCTAAAAATTGCCTATTTAGGAATCATTGCCATGTCTCAGTTAAAAATTTTAATTCATTGTTACTGTAGTATTCATCCAATGTGTACAGGTTTAATTATTACTTGACTATTTACTGTGTCTTTTGCACAGCTGTTCTTGCCCAATGTTTGATTTAGTTTTGCATCAACCGGTATCTTGCTTTGTGGTAGATGACTAGCAATTTATTCCTAGAATCCTTTCATGACAGGAAAATTTTGATCATCGATTTCAACGTACTGATCAGTGGAAGCCTGTCTATTCCTGGTTAGAGACTCTAGACACAGACGAGGTGGTTAAATCAAAAGAAATTATAGACTGGCTTACTGAGAATTCTGATGTGAGAGAACAATTAAATTCAAGGCATTCACGTTACCATTTGATGCATTACATAAAAAAATGCCACATGAAAATTCTGAAGAGAAAGGAGAAGAAGAAGGTATAATATCTAGTATCTAGTTTATCAAAAGTTGAGTAGGCTTTACTGCATTAATGTCATGTTTCCAGTATCTCAATTCCTTCCTCCACTGAAGAGGAATTCAGTAATTCCATATGTCTGATCATGCATGGTTTTGTGTCTGCATTGTCAACTTCTAATTCTGTGCATGCTTTATTCAGCATTAAACCTATTATTGACAATTTGTTCTGTTGGCAGGGACCAGGATTCACCAAAAACGTGTCTGTGGCAGAAGTCAAGAAAAGTGAAGATGTGAAGAAACTTGGTCCAGTTCAAAATACAGGTGAATTCTGTTGTTACATAGAATGTAGTGCATAACAAGAATAAGCACGTTCTAAGTTGTCAGAATAATTAATCATTACTAGACCTTTTTGTATACAATAAGTATTTTTGTGCAAGGGAGAAAAGCTCATATCAATCTAATTCTGTGGTTTCCCGTCGTATCCCTGCAGACAAAGCAAACTCATGAATCAGGACCGAGGAGTTTGTAGTATAGTTAGTCAGTGTTGGAAGAGTATTCCTATAGAAGCGGAGATCCTGCTTAATACATGAACCGAACAACATCTTTGAATTACTTCAAAAACGTATCTATCCTAAATGATAAATCCATGCTTAATTTACCTTTGCTACTAGCTTGTACTTCTCCATGTTTGCATGTACTCCAAAGACCATCTGTCTATTGTTGCATCCATTTTATCACTCTCCATGATCCTTGTTGTTTAAGGTATATGCTTAATAATTATTGCCATATTGAACGTCTCCTACCATGTCCTCCTGTCAGAAACTGGCTGTAGAATATTAGAAATTAAATTATTTTCTTTAAATCATAATTTGATTTATTCATGGATACTACAGTGTTCTTTGAGGGTGTGTGTGATTAGATCTTTAGTTATTGAGAAAAAGTGTTTAATTGATAAAGTATTTTGAGGTGGGGGCTATGGATGGTTTGGCATTCTTGAGAGTTCTTTTACCTGCTATGGAGAACGGAAGGACATGGTGAAAGTAGTAAGTCCTGGGTGTATGGCCTGTTTAGTCGGTGGTTGGGTCGTTGGCAGTGGGCAAACCATTGATGTTGTTCCAGACACCTGGAGAATGATTTAAGCTGGATATTGCTTGCTTAGGTGGCAGTTGATTCTTAAGGCGTTTTTTTGTTTAGATTATTTTAATTTCTTTTTGGTTTAATTTAGATGCAAATTGCATTTTGGGGTTAGGACACTGCTTTGTCAATTGCTATTGATGTTTTGACATACGAGAGATGGTTGCTGGGATTTTCTTGGAGGGTGGTTTACTGAGATATAATACCGTGTATCTAGCACCTTTTGCGCAGAGGAGATGGTGATTAATTGAGCTAGCATTCGATGATGGGAATACTATTGGAGCTAATATGCTATTTACTTCTCAAGACATGGAGAAACTAACTTGATTTTCACAAATATGGAATGATATGTACCATTTAAGAGAGGGTTCAGTAGGAATGGGTTGTTTCATCGAGTATGGGTTGGGGCATGGTGAAAGTTTCGTCCATTTTTGCATAATATGCTTATTATCCTTCTCCTATAGAATAATTTTTGTAACTCAAATAAGGTTGCTTCCTAGAAAATGCCCTATTAAGCCTTCTTGTCCTCTCCTTTGCTAATTCTCTTGCTGATGGTTTTTATTGATCCAACTATGTAGACTATAATTTCAGCAACGCCGTACCTAAGGACACTGATCTCTATAAAGCAAAACAAACAGAAGCTTTGCAGAAATATGAGATGTAAGATAATTATTCCAATCTAAATTCGTTTTCATTCAATCTTCATAGGATATTTGTTTACTTTTGACACAATCTTCCCTCTCATGTTTATTTTTTTTTTCAGTCTTGTGGAGTTGGAGAAACAACTTTCGATGCACTTCCCAAAGCCTGGAAACATTGGCAATAAAGAAAACTGATTGCAAGCTGATTTTGCACATCGATTAAAATGCAGAATGGCACAGTTTTGCAATGTAAAGACTATAATTTGACATCCAGTTTTGCTGGTTCGAATGCTTTGTTTCATCGATGCTGCAAAATTTCAATCATGGCCTATAGAAACTAGTTTTAGAAACTAATATGTCCCTGTCCTTGTGAGAAATATCCTTGATTCTATGGTAATGTAAGAAGTATGGAATATTATGTTAGCAATTAGTTCATTTGCCAATTCTCATTTGTATAAAATAAAGTTTTGCTAATTATGAATATCTCAAAAATATTTGAATGAAAGGTCTCTATCATTCAGTAGTTGTTTGTTGTTCTATGTTAGGTAGGTTGTTTTATAAATAGTAGGGTACATGGTACAATTTTATAAATAGAGCTACCAAATTTCTCATAATTGTTCAGAGTAGTACACATTCTGAAATTCTCAGGTTTTTTCTTGGGCACTTGATAATAACTTTTCTATGATTGGTCTATTATAAGTATAAATGGTTCATTATAAAGTGCTTTATTTGATTTTATTGTATGATTTTTTATGTTTAGTACAAAAAAAATCAATCAAAAAGGAGGATAATTGAGGATCATAACTATATACTAGAAATAAATAAGACTACACATATTTGGAAGGAGATGAACAAATATAGAGAATTTCTACCAAATGAACTATACATATATTATATTGGGAAAAAGGACCGATATACACTCGTTATAAAAGTGACTAATATATGCCTTTACCTAGTTATCGTTATACAAATGACTCACATATACTCTTCCATTATAAAATGAGTTCACCTATATCTTATAATAATGGCTAATATATACCCTTACCAAGTTACCGTTATACAAATTATTCACATATACCCTTATCATTATAAAAAGAGTTCACCTATACTTTAATTTAACGAAAGCGAAAAAATTAGTTTTGACTTTGAATAAGTAGTAAGCATGGGAAAGTGAAAAAGAAATAAACTAAATTAAATTAAAGAAGGAGACCATTTTGTAAAAGAGACAAATTTTTTGCTTAATTAACTCAATTATTGTTTCTTTAGAGCCGAAAGTACAAAAGTTAACGAAAGCATTAACCTTGGAAATAAACAACATTTCGAGATGCTAAGCTAATTAAAAGGAGTAAACATTAGGTTTAGCAAATGCAATTAGAAGAAGCAAAGCAAACATCAAAGTTGGAGGAAAGTATATTAAAGACCTAAAATAAGTTACATACCAAATGAAAACGATATGTAGTCTTTCTATTCTTTTTAGTCCTTTTCTCTTTTTCTCTGTTTTGGGTTGGGATCGCTTGCCAGTTAAATTAAATTGAAGCATATTTTTATGAGAACATAATTTTTTCATATTCGAAAGTGAGGTTTATACGAACGTCTCTATCTACTTAATTACTCTACGCTCCAGAAAAAAAATGTCATTTAGGTGTTCTTGTTGCTTCGATCTCCTCAACTACGTTTAGGATATTGTCTAGGTCAAGACCATAGTTAGTTAATATTTGTTATTTCTTCCTCCTTGATATCATCCAAATGATGTCTGCTAGTTGGTAGTGACGGAGGTTGGTTGTAAAGTACATAAGGGTGGTGCAAATTTTGAATTTGATCGATTTATTTTGATAGAAAGAAGAATCAGAATTAATCCATGATCGTACCTTTTGTTAACTATCCACGGATAAATCTGATCAAATTCCGATGAAATAAAATAGTTAGATGATTTTAATAATTTAGTATCTCTTCCACAAGAGAGCCGTACTCATATAATGAATTAGTTAAAATGCGTGAAAGTTGACTCGAAACACTATATCTCAAAACATGGAATATATCACATTATCAATTTTTCGTTAATTCATTAGTTCATATATCATATATGCATCGTCCATTTGTAGGGTAATAAGCCATGCAATAGACTTATATGGGCCAATCTTGTTGAAGGAGAAAAGAAGAGGCCAAAAGTATATAAAATTTGGACCATTATAGAGATACAAACTTTTCTAATTGGGATTTGTTTTATAATCCCCATCTAATCAAATACATGCACAATAATCCTCCCCCACAACAAACACAGAGACAGAAGGTAGGTTAAAATAATTAATTAAGTGAAGACCCCTTTTACACCCTAAATACCAACAAAATGACGAGTTAAATTATTGCTAAAAATTAAAGTAGCACATCAACTATATATATATATATATACCTTACTTTGATTCATTAACGTTCTTGACTTGATCCTCCATTTTTTTCATTTAATTAGAAAATAATTAGTTTAATATAATAAAAAAAACACGAAAAAGTTGAGTTGATACAATTTTTAAATGCTAAGCTCGAGAGGAGCATAACACAACGTATTTGAGACATTATTAATTATTTATTATAATGGAAAAGCTATATTTTAATTAAAAGCATAAAGAGGCTCTCCACTAATTGACAATTTTCAAATATGATTTTGGTGTCTATGGGTGTTTGCATGCATACATTCCTCAACGATATTTTTTATTCTTAATTTGTTATTCGATGTTTGATATTTATATAACTAGCGAGGGATATTTTTTAGACGGCTCTCACAAGTCCCAACTAGATTTTTTTTATCCTCTTGAACTTGAATTCGGGTTATTTGATTAAGGAGGAAGATAATACAATGTTAATTTCCACACTAATTAATATATCTCTACTTAGTAGTCAAATTTCTCGTCAAAAAATATTTTTTTTAAAAATGAAGTGGTGATCTAACAACTCCAATATTCCAATCATAACCAAAACTTTTAAGGAATTTATGACTAAAGCAACGGAAAAAAGTGCTTTATTTCTAGCAATGACGATATATTAATTAACATATGTAATTGAATGGAAAATGATGTTAGTGCTTTTAATTTTTTTTAAAATTATTGTTCTGTCATTAATCACTTTTTGACTGATAATTTGTTATGGAGAAAAACATACGTTTGGGTGAAGATTCCACCCAAAGTAGAACCAAAAATGGATTTGCTTGACGAAAGCATCCAATAATTCAACTTAATTAATGAAAATTAATATAAAGTTTAGGAAACGATAAGAAAAGGAATTGGTGACACTTCTTGGTCTAAATTGTAATGTAATTTAGTGGTCTGTTCAACCAAATTATAAACATTTGTCACAAATTTTAATTTTGAACGATTCTAGGCTTTTTCTTAAAGAAGATTAACTTGCATTTGCTTTAAATAAGTTTTCGATTTTAAATAATAGAAATTGAAAAAACTCAAAATACAGGCTGTTTTCATTTTAGTTAGAGCACTCGCCACCATATAGGTACGACTTATCACTATATAAAAAATATCAATTGTTATTCTTAATTATCGCTAAAAATATATTTTTGACCTAATTATCGTAAAAAATTGATTTTTTTTCTCTTTTCTTTTGAGTACGGTGCGAAAAAAATATCATATGGAGGTGTATATTATGAGGTTCTTAATGTCCAATTAATATTACACTTTTGCACGTAAAGGCTAACGATAAGAAATGTTCCTTTTGCGAAGATTTCGATAAAATGGTAAATATTCATTTATCTTTAATTAAGAGGTTTTGGATTTGAGCCTCCCTCGTACAGAGTTGCGTTTGTTACGGAGCATATTACTGCAATGTAAAACTTTTCGATGTAAATCTAAATTTAATCAGAATTCAATATGAATATCGAACACCGAATGAAAAAAATAAAATAAAAATGTCCCTACACTGGTCACAAGTTTAATACGACTGCCAATTGGTGGGTGGTGCTATATTATTTTTGTAGTTAAACTACACAAATGAATCAAAATATATATATATATATATATATACACACGCGCGTGAGAGAGATACGACGAATATGATGAAATAGTTGAAATTTCATCCTTCTAATTAACTAAAAGTCTTGTGCTGGGGTTAGACCTAATATATAAAGAAGTTACCCTCGTTTAAATTTGATTTTACCTGATATTGAAATACTTTAATTTAAAATGTACTTATCTAGATATATCAACTTATTTTTATTGTGTCAATTGAACAATATTCTTAATTTACTTGATTATTATTTAGAAACTCCCAATATTTATATAAATCTTACGTCAAATATCATGTATCCAAGAGACACAGTGAAATGAGTTGAAGTGTTTAGTTGTCAATTGATATGAAGTTGAGATATCTAGATGTGCACTCTCATATAGTATTTATTTGAGTGTGCACAAGTAGATATTTAAATTTGTATAAAATTGAATAAGTAGATGCATACATATTATACATGACATAATATGTGTCCTACATGTCATAATATAAATTAGTTCGAGTATATCTTTCATGAATTGTCATATCTGGGACATATACGTCTACTTATATAATTTTATATAAATTTAAACTATTTATATTTTCTCAAATTTAAAGGACATGAATATCAGCAAAACTTGTATTTTAGAAATTTAGATACGCTTCGACTACACAATAAAGGTGTTTAATAAATGAACCCCTAGAAACATTAGTTATGATGGTGATGGACTTTTAAAAATTCGAAATTTAAGATCAAAATTTGACTAGAAATTTAAAAAATTTATAATATTCTTTTTACTTTAAAATAAATTGATTATTTTTTATTATAATATATTAATATTTAAAATTGAAATATTCAAAAAGGTAAAACAACATAATATCATGTGATATTTTATTATTCCAAATAAATTTTAATCAAATTTTCTGGCCAAAATTATTTTTCCCATTAATTTTCTTTTTCTATTCATGTTTCTTAGAAATCATGATACAAGTCTAGAAGTTCCTCCTATACGTGCATGTGCTACTTTTGAACTCTTTTCCAATGTACAATCATTTTGCATTTATAAACAAATCTCTTGTGTGGTTCTTAATTTATTACACTTTGTCATCATTAAATTTTTCCCTTTAATTAATTAATTAAAATTTAAAGCTTAAAATTGCCGCAATAGATATGATAAAAACTTGAGTTGCAGGCTTATTTTGAACAGTTATAGTTGTCTTAATGATTCTTGTCTTTTTTGATCAATCCCTTCATGTCGGCTGACTATGTCCACTTAATCATTAAATCTTTAATAATCATGCACATTATGTTAATTTTACAACTTCTTAATATCATAGTTGTAAGGATAATTAATTAATTAAATAAATGACTATTTTTATGAAATGATAGAAATACACAAAACAAAAAAAATGGCCCCTCAAAACACACATGATGTGCCTAAAGATGTGACACAACAAATTCCCATAACTTAAAAACAATGGAATAGTTGGGGATATGTATAATATTTAGTCCCCATAAAAGATTTTAAATATCTTCTCTTGGGATGGAACCCATTTTATTAATTGTCCCATATATAAAATAAAAATAAAACTCATTAATCCACCATACCTTTTCTTTTCCTTTTCTAGTAACACACAATTCACCCCACTTATCAAATCATCTATCTATATATATATATATATATATATATATATATATATATATATATATATATATATATATATATATATATATATATATATTCTATTAGAAATATAATAATGAAGAAAAACAAAAATGTCTCTTCCTTTCGATGTACTCATTCCGCATACAAAAATTTACCGATGAAGGCTATTCATATTCGAATCGATTCTCTTTTAATTAAATTAAAATAGATAATATCAATTATGTATCTCAATCATATTTTATCGATGATATGATATTAGCTAAGAGAATATGAAAGATTTGTATTAAGATAAAAAGTAGTAGTCTATAGAGTTTTCTCCTTTTAGATTTTTTGGTGTTTGTCGTTGCACTAATTGTATTATTGTAGTTCTTTTTTCTCATGATTTGTTGTTTACTGAGTTTTGATTATCACACTACTTTAATGTTCTTGTTCCTTTTTGGTAGATTTTGCACTGCTTCCCTTGTTAATTCATGTTATATATATATATATATATATATATTTGAGTTTGCTGCACTTGAGTCAAGAGTCTTGCAAAGACGATCTTTTTTTTAATTCCCATGAGATAGTAGTAAATCTTTCGTACACTTTATCCTCCTAAAACCCTACATATGAAATTTCACTAGATATATTATTGTTGTATAGTAATTAGTAACTGAATATGTTATTGTTGTATTTTAGCGAACTACAAGCTAGCATGGGGTTAGGATAAGAGCATAGCTTAATGTCCAAGGTAAGTTGTGTAAATTAGAACTAGTTTTAATTAATTAATTTTACTAGTGAAACTTTTTTATTTCTTGCTTTTTCATGGGGTTTTGCTTGTCTTTTCTTCTTCTTCTTATTTGCCATAATTTTTTTTAAAAATAAATAAATAAATAAAGCCTGTCCAAGAACATGATTAGATTCCTAAATGGACATCCTTGTAAGATAGTTTACACTTAAATAATCTCATTTTGTGACCTTAGTCACGAGACAACCAACACGCCACTAAATTACAATATATTTTTTCCCACAAACAAATTCAAAATTATAATTATGTCAAAGAAAAAATAACAATAATTATAATTATTATTAATTTATTATTAATAATGTACGGTATTTCTTTTGCTGTAGTCAGCTATCACGCGACACCACGTGATCACTTGTTTACGTTCATTAAAAGAAACAAAAAAAAAAAGGCAAAAAATGAAATAAAAGAGATCTGTTCAGAAGTTTTTTTTTTCCTTTTAAATAAAGGGAGTTTGATTTTGTAGGTTCCTTGCAATTAATTAAGTCAAATGGGATTTTTTTTTCTTCAAAATAATTAATTAGTATTATTTTTTTTCCACCTAATTAGTAATTACAATCAATTTTTGAAGTGATGGTGTTTTAAATTTGTATTTGTAACAGTAATGAATGCTTCAACTAATAAAGTGAGTGGAATTTTTAAACTCCTCTGCAAAAAAAACTGACACTGAAACTGGCAATCTTTAGGTAAAATTTGTAGCTAATTTGGTATAACAAATCTTTTTATTAAGTTTGGAACTTTTATAAAGAATCTGTTTAAGTGTTCAGTAGAGTTTTGCAATTGATCTAGATCTAGATCTATATTCCAGTCTTACATTTAATTTTCACATTTAAAAGAATATTACCATCACCTCACGAGATAGAAATAAAATTTGAGTACACTTGTAAAATTTTATTGAGCCTGTTTTTATTTGAACAACGTCACATTATTGGTGTATATATTTGTTCTTTCGGTTGTAACGTTTTTGTTTTCTTGCCATTGGTAAAAGTAAAAAAACAAATTTATGTTTTTTTCTTCCCTTTTTGCGCAAAAAGGTGACGAATTAAATTAAATGAAAGCAAGAAGTGAGTTCCAGAAAACAAGACAAAGTGTGAAGTGATGCCAATAATTCTGTAAATACCCATTGGCTGAAAATGATGGAACTGTCAAATTTTCATATAGTATAATGTCCATTAAATTCTGTTACTACTAACTCCATAGTGACATCCAAAATAACATATATTTTATGAAATTAATCACGATACATAATAAAATATAGGATATAATCAGAAGCGGGTCAAACATATTAGTAGTCTAAGACAAAAATCAAATAAAGCTTTAAACGTGAATTGTTAATAACATTTATATAATTAATTTCTTCTAATTTTTAATTGATAATATAACCATTCTTATTTTAATTTTTTTTTTGTGAGATATAGTATTATAAATTTGTTCAAATCATTCTTTTTATTTTTATGAAAAAATTACTTTTTTCTACGAATAGTATTTAATATTTGTTAAAAAATATTAACACTGTCGAACCACCGTGACTATAATAGTACCCAAAAGGTCACATGTCAAGTGATAATGAAGTTCAAAGACACCAAGCTAAAATAATTAAAAAAAAATTGAAAGCACCATCTTTGGCATTTTTAAAGAATAGAAAAAAAACCACTTACAAGTTTGATAAAAAAATCTAAAATTCCTCCCCACTCTCTCTTACATAATGGCCTAGCTGTTCTTGGATCCGGAGATTCTGGCAACTTTTTCAAATTTTTATATGTAACCTACATAAAATCCATTAGCCCACAAGACATGATTTGGTTTTCCTCTCTTTGTCTCTCCTCCCTAGGCTTAAACCTCTACACCAAAACCAAGAACAACCCTTCCTTTCTCTGTTTAATCTTGAACTTTGTAGTAGCACTCACATATTTGTTCTAATCTAATGCCTGTTTATTCATGGACCCTTTTTTTCTTTTTTCTCTTTACTACTACCTCCTCTGCTCTCAACCCTCAAGGTCAGGCTCTTCTTTTATGGAAGACAACAAGCTTAAATGGATCATTAGATGTGTTGAGTAATTGGGATCCTACTGATGAAACTCCATGTGCTTGGTTTGGTCTTACTTGCAACTTCAATAAGGAAGTTGTTGAATTGGAATTGAAGTATGTGGATTTGCTTGGGATTGTTCCGTCCAATTTTAGCTCATTGGTGTCGTTGAATAGTCTTGTTTTGTCGGGAACTAATCTTAGCGGTGTAATTCCAAAAGAGATTGGTATGCTTCAGGGACTTAAGTTCTTGGACTTGAGTGACAATGCATTGACAGGCGAAATTCCAACTGAAATTTTTCACTTGCCAAAACTGGAGCAACTTCATATCAATTCTAACCGGCTGGTCGGATCGATCCCTGAGGACATTGGTAACCTCAGTAGCTTGGTGTGGCTTATATTCTATGATAATCAGCTGAGTGGTGGAATTCCAACTAGTATTGGGAATTTGAAAAAGTTGGAGATTATTAGAGGAGGTGGAAACAAGAATCTTGAAGGTCCATTGCCTCAAGAAATTGGCAACTGTAGTAATTTGGTTATGTTAGGATTGGCAGAAACTAGCATTTCTGGTTTTCTACCTTCTTCTCTTGGCCAGCTGAAAAGACTCGAAACGCTTGCTGTTTACACCTCATTGCTCTCTGGACAAATACCACCAGAGCTCGGGGATTGCTCCAAGCTTCAAAATATTTATCTTTATGAAAATTCACTCACTGGTTCAATCCCAGCTCGGCTTGGTAACCTCAAGAACCTTCAAAACCTCCTTTTGTGGCAGAATAATTTGGTTGGAACAATCCCTCCTGAGCTTGGGAACTGCCAACAATTACAAGTCATTGACATTTCAATGAATTCATTAACCGGAAGCATACCGGAATCATTTGGGAGATTGAATTCAATGCAAGAGTTACAGCTGAGTGTTAATCAGATTTCAGGTCGGATTCCAGCACAGATAGGAAACTGCACTGGTCTTACTCACATTGAGCTCGACAACAATGAGATAACCGGTTCCATACCATCTGAATTCGGAAACTTGTCCAACTTAACTTTGCTGTTCTTGTGGCAAAATCGCCTTGAAGGGGAAATACCTTCTTCAATTTCCTCGTGCTATAATCTCGAGGCTGTTGACTTGTCGCAGAATGCATTGACTGGTTCGATTCCTAAAGGGATATTCGATCTTCAGAAGCTGAACAAGTTACTGTTACTGTCGAATAATCTCTCTGGTCCCATTCCACCAGAGATAGGGAACTGTTCATCGTTGATTCGACTTCGGGCAAATGATAACAAGCTGACCGGATCACTGCCACCGGAGATTGGGAGATTGAAGAACTTGAATTTCCTTGATGTCGGATCTAATCACCTCACCGGGATCATTCCACCGGAGATCTCTGGATGCCGGAATCTGACATTTCTAGACTTGCATTCCAACTCAATCAGTGGGAATTTACCGGAGAATTTGAATCAGCTGGCTATCCTCCAGTTCATTGATGTTTCCGATAATTTAATTGAAGGCACTTTGAGTCCGAGTTTCGGTTCACTGACTTCACTCACCAAACTTGTTCTGGGTAAGAACAGGTTTTCTGGTCCTATTCCAACTCAACTCGGTTCCTGCATGAAGCTTCAGTTGATTGACTTGAGTGGTAACCAACTCTCCGGCGAGATTCCGGCGAGTGTTGGTAAAATCCCTGGTCTAGAAATTGCACTGAACCTCAGCTGGAATCAGCTTTCGGGTGAAATTCCGGCAGAGTTCGCCGCATTGGACAAGCTTGGAGTGCTTGATCTTTCTCATAATCAGCTCTCGGGGGACCTACATTTTCTCGCGGACCTACAAAATCTCGTGGTTCTGAATGTCTCGCACAACAATTTATCGGGGCACGTGCCTGACACCTCATTCTTCTCTAAGCTCCCACTTAGTGTACTTGCAGGCAATCCAGATCTATGCTTTCCCGGCAACCAGTGCTCCGCCGACAAGGGCGGCGGTGTCCGTCGTACCAAAGCGGCGAGGGTGGCAATGGTGGTGTTGCTTAGCGCAGCTTGCGCCCTCCTTATGGCAGCTTTCTACATCATCCTCAGCGGCAAAATACGGAACCGCAAGGCCCACGATTACGATCTAGATGGCGACAATGACGTTGAACTTGGCCCACCATGGGAGGTCACAGTATACCAAAAACTCGACTTATCTATAACTGACGTTGCAAAAAGTTTAACCGTTGGCAACGTCCTCGGGCGTGGTCGGTCCGGAGTTGTGTATAAGGTGAATATTCCGTCAGGATTGACGATCGCTGTGAAAAGATTCCGAGCATCGGACAAGCACTCAATGTCGGCATTCTCGTCGGAGATTGCCACGCTGGCACGAATTCGACATCGGAACATTGTTAAATTACTTGGCTGGGCAGCAAATAGAAAGACTAAGCTATTGTTCTATGATTATTTACCAAATGGTACATTAGGTTCATTTTTACATGAAGGTTTTGGAGGGTTAATTGAGTGGGAAACCAGATTCAAGATTGCCTTAGGGGTGGCTGAGGGCTTAGCTTACTTGCACCACGACTGTGTTCCGCCCATCCTCCACCGCGATGTCAAGGCTCAGAACATTTTGTTAGGTGATCGTTACGAGCCGTGTTTAGCTGATTTTGGACTTGCTAGACTCATGGAGGAGGAAAATTCTTCAGTTACAGCAAATCCTCAGTTTGCTGGATCTTATGGCTACTTTGCCCCAGGTAAATGTTTCTCTTCTTCCTAGTTCAAGTTCATTTCTTTCGAAAATCAACTAGTTATTACTTTAGTCATCAGAGTAATTCTCCTCTAGTACTGCAATCATGTGAGGTTTCATTGATTACTTAGCGGAACTAGAGAGGACGTCGTAAAATTACACATATACATAAGAATGATTTTCTCAATGTGTATACATAAGACTCGTATGAAACTTTTATCCTGATCATTATTTGTATTAGTATTATTTATTTATATCTGTAACATATTTTCTTTACTTTATGATGATGATATGCCGTGAACTTAAATGAATAAGGATTCATATAGCCGACCCCAAGTTTGCCTTTGGATTTTTTCCTTTATAGAAAAAAAAAAGAACTGAATGCGAGGTAGCAGAAGAGAACAGATATAAAGTACTGCAAACAGAGAGCAAGAAGGAGAATTCAGTTTAAGCTGCTTCCATATGGATGAAATTAAGTCACTATTTTGACAATATATGCATGTGAAACCATGTGCTAGCTTTAACTATGTGCAAAACCAAGTTTGTCATGACATACTTGGCAGGTACAATGCTATTTCCCCATCTTTTTGCCTGTGTATGGCCCCCCACTAGATATACTTAGGATGGGGAATACTCTAAAAAAAACCATAACCAAAGTTAGTGGTCACACTTTCACAGCCAAACATGGACAGATTGCTGCTGTCTCCATACCCCTTTGGCCATAGCTTGTTGTCCGATTGCGATATGTGAAAAATAATCGCCTCAACAAATGCCTTTGTTATGTTTCAAAAAATATCAAGCTCAAATAGGTGATAAATATCTGGCATGAAAAGAACTAAACTCTGTTCTACTGTTCTGTCTCTTGCAGAGTACGCTTGTATGCTAAAGATTACAGAGAAGAGCGATGTTTTTAGCTTTGGAGTTGTGTTGCTAGAAATCATTACTGGGAAAAAGCCAGCCGACCCATCCTTCCCGGATGGACAACATGTTATACAATGGGTTCGCGACCACCTAAAGAGCAAGAAAGATCCAGTTGACGTAATTGATCCAAGGTTACAAGGACATCCTGATACACAAATTCAAGAAATGCTTCAAGCCCTTGGAATAGCCCTGTTGTGTACTAGTAATCGGGCTGAAGATCGTCCAACAATGAAAGATGTGGTGGCATTACTCAAGGAGATCATCCATGAGCATGCAACAGGAAGTGAAGCTAAAAAGACATCGAACAACAGCTCAAAATTGTCTGATACTCCATCATTTTCCTACTCTTCTTCATCCGTCACTCCAGCTCAGTTGCTACGCCTCCAAGGGTCTTTTAATTGCTCTCTTACTCACTCATCCTCCTCCGTTAACTATAGCACCAGCAACCAGTAATAATGTAGCAATAGTTTAGTCATGATAGATCTGTTATTCTTTTGAGCTAGATAGTATTAGCAACCGTAAAGAGCTAGGTAGAGGGAACCTTCTTGTCAATTTAATTGTTAAGCAAATGAAAATGAAATCCATTGTACAGCAAAGTTTCTTTATCTCCCTACTTTACAGTGTCCACTAACACTATCAATTCAAACAGCCTTCAAATAAAAACAACGAGAAATGGAAAATTGCTAGCAGCCATTGATTAGGATATTGAAGTGATTGACAATATGAAAATTAGATAATTTAACAGGTTTTCGTAATGATAGAACTATAATTGTACAGGAGCAAGTATACTGTAACATCTTGTCGAATATGTCTATTAGCAAACCGTTTACATGTCTAGTCCGTCGTGCATGAATGTAAGAAAATGAAGTCTTTATCAATATTACATTGCACCAAAATTAATAGATGTTGATGAATTTCAGCACCTTGGAAAGTAATTAATCATAATTCTTCTAAGTTTTTCCAAGTACAAAATCAGTTGGACCATTCCCTTTTTCACAGATATACTATTTTACACTTTTCATTTTCTTTTGATAGAGACGGTGAAAAAGATAGCAAACCATAATATCTCTAGTTGGTGATGATATATCTCCTAACTTGTAATTGAAGGGCTAACAAATGAGGGTAGTTGGAAACAGTATCATTACAGAGATCGAAAATATAAAAAGGCATAATACAGACCCTTAACTTAGTTTCAGCAATCAACTATTACCTTTAACTTTGAACGTGTACAAATAGACATTTAAACTACACTTAAACTTGTATAAAATGAACAAGTAGACGCAAGTGTCCCCACATGGCAAAATACACGTAGGGCGCCATGTATGATTCAAAATTGCCACGTAGGGTATTATATAGGACGAATGTGTTCATTTGCCCATATTTATATAAGTTTAAGTATCTATTTGTACACATTCAAAGTTAAAAGTCATAATTGTCAACTGATGTCAAGTTAAGGGTCATATTTTGTCCATAAAGAAACAACAGTACACCAACTAAAAAGCATAAAAATAATTTTTACTTTGTTATACGATGTAATTTTTCGACAAATCTAAACCTCTTGCACTCCTAGCTCCGCCCCCCACGGAGCATAGAAGGTTGGGAAAATGATTGAAAGGATGACCCTTATGGCTCCATAACGCTATTGTCCAAGAATTAGAATAGAAAGAATTAAGTTTTTTGCCAAACCAATCAAGTGAAATGTTCTCATCTAAAACAACTTAAGGACCCCTCAACTTGACAGATATATACATATATATATATGTACGACACAACTTATAAATCAGTGAGCAAACACTACCAATTTGAAGACAAAAAACAGAGTTTATGCCGAACCCACATACTATAAGACGTTTTTATCGAATCATTTTTTATTTTAGGAATTTGATTTTTTCTGTCATTTGTAGACAACTATATATTACATGTTATAAATAGTTAATTTAGAGACCGTATGTGAAATTAACCCTCAAAACAGAATACAAGTATCTGATTTCAACCATTAGAAGCATTGTCACTGTTGTGACAAAAACATGATATCAACTAAAGTACGTATTGTTTTAATCAAAGTTTTGTGTCCATAAATTTGTGGATAGCTATGGACCTACAGGCTACACATTTAATTAGTAGAACATCAATCTGCTGCCAAAGATTTGATTAATCATATTTCATGGATCAAATTAAATGAAATGTTTTTTTTTTTTTTTTTTCAAAAAAAAGCCAATGGATTCAAATGAAAGAGTGGTCACGTGAGGAAGCACACACAAGACTAACAGAAAAAACACTGTTCAACATATTAATTAAGGGAAAAGGCTCAAATATGCCATCGAACTTTCAAAAAAGGCTCATTTATGCCATCCGCTAAAAGTTTGGCTCATCCATGCCACTACCGTTTAAAAAAAGGCTCATTCATGCCTTTTTTTTTAACGGTGGTTTTACAAAACCACTTTTTACACGTGTTAGATTAAAATTCGTCCACGTCATTTTTTATTTATAATAAAAAATAAAAAAATTGAAAAATTATTAAATAAAAAACCCACCCAAATAAAGACCCACCCAAATTAAAAAAATCGCTGCCAAGAAAGCGATTTATGTGAATTTCTTTTCTTTTTTCTTTTTAAATCTTGGCAGCTACTTTAGTTAACAAATTTTAATTAAATTATCGCTGCCAATTTTTTTAAGTAAATCATATTAAATGTTGATGAAGTTTTTTTAAAAAATAATTCAACGATTTTTTACAAAAATTGTCACTGATTTTTATAAAAAAAATTCCACCAAAGTTGCGATCTTTAATTTTAAAAAATCAAGAAAGTAACAGCCAAGAAAAAAAATTCTTAATATACGTATGCTGCAATTGCAGTGATTTTAAATAAAAAAACACTTAAAATTATAATGCGATTTTTATTTTGATCAAAATAAAAAAAATCACCAATATTTAATATGACTTTTTTTAAAAAATAATTGGCGACGATATTTTTATAAAGAAAAATTTTCTAGAAGCAGATTTTTTTATTTAAAAGAAAAAACTTTTTTTGTAAAAATGCTGATTTTGATTATTTTTGTAAAAAAATCACCTACATTAAATAACTTTTTTAAAAAATAATTAGCAGCTAAATATGTCATCGAACTTTAAAATCTTCATTTATGCCAAATATAATAAAAATAATTTAAAATATAATAATTTGGGTGTACATATAGGGTTTTTTATTTAATAATTTTTCAGATTTTTGATTTTTTATTATAAATAAAAATGACGTGGACGAATTTTAATCTGAAACGTGTAAAAAGTAGTTTTGTAAAACCACCGTTAAAAAAAAATGGCATGAATGAGCCTTTTTTTAAACGGTAGTGGCATGGATGAGCCAAACTTTTAACGGATGGCATAAATGAGCCTTTTTTGAAAGTTCGATGGCATATTTGAGCCTTTTCCCATTAATTAAAAAAACACTTTTATCATATTACTATAACTAAATTTTTCTCTTGAATACCCTACCATGGAGAAAATATATTAAGTTCGTATGTCAAATATTACTCTTTATTGCATTATATTTGAAACACTTCTTATAATATTTTTAGTGAAATTTCTGATTTTTACGAAAGAAATAAAGTATCCGAGTAGAAAAGATTCACCAACTTAGGAAATACATGAAGATCACTTTACAATTCTTACTATTTCCATAACATTTGTACGTTCCTGCGCATAACGGTTTGTGCTCTACTACGTCACCCATGAGTAAATATAGTGACCTCATAGTGTCACAGTTGTTTAATTATATCAACTACGTTAAGTAGATATTAGTTTTAATAAGTTATAAAACTTCTATCTTGTTTCAATTGAGATTGATGGGTATAGTTTAAAAAACGTCAGATACTGAATTCAAACAAAGTGTAGTTTGAGTATCTAAATAAAATTTGCTATTCAATTGAAATATATTGTAGTTTGAGTATCTAAATAAAATTTACTGATAAATTTAAGGGTTATCGATGTATTAACCCTACTTTTTAAATCCATAAATACATGAAATATTTCAATTTTTCAACAAATTCATCTACCAATTCAAATTCAAAAGAAAGAAATTTTCAACAAACTATCCATGTATAAGATTTTTTTACGTTTTTTTTTGTGTGTGTATATATTAGAAAAAAAATGTAAGAAGAAATGTTGGTCCACAACTCCACATCCTAATAGATTGTGGGCTGGACCGAGCTTCATCTTTGGGCCCAACATCTGGGTGTGATCTCCCTATGTGGGCTTGGCTGAGAAGGCCCAGCATACTTGCCATGCATTCTGTAAGCCCAAATTTAGGGGAAATTTTTTGTAAAAATTAGGCAAATGACATACTGTAAATGATAAATTACATTCTATCCCTATAATATCAATATTTACCAAAAATCCCTTATTTTTAAGAATTTCGGATACTTTATAAAATAGAAATGATACTTAAATATAAATGACCGAATATTTTTTTTCTGTAACTGTTATAGCTAAAATCAAGGGTAACTGATTTCCTTCACTTGATTTAAGTTAATCTTGTAACTAATTTCATTCCCAGGAATTTGGGCAAATCAACTCCATGAAAAAATAAAAATAGCAACAATACTAGTACCATGTGAAGGGGATATATTAATAGACGATTTTTTTCGGATATATAATAACGATGCCCTTTGATAAGTATTTGTCGCCGGAGCTCCGGTGAGATGATATATTGTAACTAAAATTTAAGTATCAAATTTAAATTCTGAATTTGAGTATCTTTTTATTTGTTGGACATGAAATTTAATGTATCAAAGAAATATAATTAAATTTAATTTTTCGTTTATATATAGATTCAAATAGTATTTTGTAAGTATCACGTGATAGAATGACTATTTGTTTCATTTTTACTTATATTTCGTATATATTAAGGTATCAAATAATAGTATATGTGTATAAAAATTTAAGTATCTAATTTAAATTGTGAATTTGAGTATCTTTTCATGTGTTGGACGTGAAATTTAATGTAGCAAAGAAATATATTTTAAATTTAATATTTCGTTTATATATATAGTTTCAATTAGTATTTTGTAAGTATCATGTTAACCTCTTTTTTTATATGCTAGTATAAGATGAATTGTATTAAGTATCTTTTTAATCTTATCATGATTTTTGAATATATTTGTTAGTATGTTCAATTAATTTTATTAAGTATCATTTTTTGGTGATCATGATAGAATGATTCTTTGTTTTATTTTTACTTATATTTCGTATATATTGAGGTATCAAATAATAGTATGTGTATCATACTGTCATACATCTGTTATTTAAGTATCATATTTATATGAATTATTAATAAGTATATAAAAATTTAAGTATCTAATTTAAATTGTGAATTTGAGTATCTTTTTATGTGTTGGACATGAAATTTAATGTATAAAATTTAATTAGTATCATTTGGGATAAAAAAAGGGATTTTTGTAATTTAATACATCAGTAGGGAATTAATGAAATTAAATAAATTAAAGTAGTGTATTTTAGTAATTTTTCCAAATTTTTTTTAGCCCAAATTTAGAAGTGGATTAGGACAAATTACAGAAATACACTACTTATTTCCATTATCATTTATTACTTTTAAAAATCTCCAAAATTCCTTATTACTTTTAAAAATCTCGAAAATTCCTTATTTTCTTTAATTTACTCGAACCAGTATTTATTGTAACTGAGCTACATATTGTGTATCTGAGCTTGTATTTAACGTATTCAAGACAATATTTAATATATACAAGTTACATATTCATGCATTCGAGTTTAAATTATTGTATTTGTTTTTTAAAATTTTTAAGGAAATATTGTAATTAAAAAACTTATTAGGAATAAATTATGATTTCATATTAAAATTATGAGATTTATGTCATTCAAGATCTAGATAGCTAGAGGATGGTTATATTGCTAGTTCTGTTATTCAGAAGGTATACAAATTGCAATTTGGTGACTGCACCTAGGGGCAGAGATAGAAAAGTTGGAGAGTTTATGTATATGTAGTTCATGTTGAATCCACGATACAGCAACCAATTTCGAAAACAGGATATATCATAACAAAATAAAAACAAAAACATGACATATCATCACAAAAAAAAACAAGTAATTGGAGGACAAACACGACTCATGGAAGTAAAGGACGCTGAACATAGCGCAGCACCCCTTATTATAAGACAGGCCCCCGCTTCCTTTCTCAATAATCTTCAGAGATGGAGCAATCGCTAGACAGCTTAAAACTGACCAATACAAAACAATGTGATTTGTCCTCGTTTACGTACCCCAAATATCAAATTATATCATGAGAACACTCTCATAATCTAGTTTGTGGGAATAAAGGACTCGAATATCAAGTTATATCATGAGAACAATCTACGTAGACAAACACATCTCAATTCTTGTTATAGCCTATAAGATTAGTACATTACATAACATCCACAGGCGAAATTTCTTTTTAACACAAAAGTTGCAACATGGTAACATACCTAGTTATTCTACTTACACTAACATTCCATTTTCCAGCATCCCTAGCATCCTTGTGCTCAATGTTTACACTTATTAACTGTACAAATCATCCTCGTCTCCAGCAGCATTAACAGAAGCAAATGGGTCGGCCGTTGCCCCGGTTGGTGTAGCATTAGCTGCATGCTCTGCAAATTTGAACTCAGTTCCAAGTCCGCGTGATTGTTGTAATGTTTGAGCAAAAAGCTGGTACTTCCTAATGTCAGCATCACTCACACTTCTTCGAGCATATTTCATGGACTCCTCAAAGTGTGCAGCCTTTATTTCAGCCACTTCATCGGTGTCATCTTCATCCATGGCTTCAGGGTTCAAGCTCCTCTTCCTCTCTCTCTCAATATCCTGTCATTCAGAAATTAAACGGGAGTAAAATTCATTGATTACCAAATCGGGAGAAAAAAGGAAATGACTGACTGAGCTGCAATTCACATATTATTTTGGAAGGTACCATTATTAATGTGCAAAAGGAGCATCTTTACCTTTTCAATGTTTTCCCTAATGGCGTATTTGCATGCCCGCTGACAAATCTCGGTTATGTCTGCACCACTAAAACCATGTGTATACCGTGCTAGAGCTAACAGATCCACGTCCTTTGCGACAGGGGACTTACGCAAGCATGCTTTGAAGATTTGAAGACGAGAAGCTTCATCCGGGAGGGGGATGTAAATTAATTGGTCAAGACGACCTGGTCTGAGCAATGCAGGGTCAATAATGTCTGGCCTATTTGTTGCCCCAATTATGAAAACTGTTTTCTTTGCTGTCATTCCATCCATCTCAGTCAACAATTGATTGAGTACTCTATCAGCAGCACCACCAGCATCTCCCACCGAATTTCCTCTCTAAAAGAGGGACAAATGCAACAAAAATTAAATCAAGAAAATATAAAATTGTGACGGAAATGAAGTGACAAGTCTACATCAGGCTTGAGTTTTTGAGGTAGTACCTGCGTAGCAATGGAATCGAGTTCATCAAAGAACAGTACACATGGAGCAGATTGCCGTGCCTTGTCAAATATTTCCCGAACATTTGCTTCACTTTCTCCAAACCACATCGTAAGCAACTCCGGTCCTTTCACACTTATAAAGTTAGCCTGACACTCATTTGCAATAGCCTTGGCCAGTAAAGTTTTGCCACAACCAGGTGGTCCATAGAAAAGTACCCCTTTGGAGGGTGACATTCCAAACTTTTCAAACTTTTCAGGGTGCTCGACCGGGTACTGAACAGTCTGCCGCAAGCAAAGTGGATTTTCAAGTAAGAACAGTAGAAGATGCAAATGATGGAATTTAAATACCACCTCCACCCCGACGAGAAGAATCATTTTTTTCTTTCCTTCGAAGCTAAAACTATTAACCTAAACTAATGAATTATTAGGCTCTCATATGAATAGGAACAATTATTGAAGTGTTCTTTATTGTCCAAGTTTTGGACAAACAATATATACAGATGACGATGGGACCATCAACAACACCTAAGAAGTCCATAACGGAATCAAAATTTTCAATTACATGCCTCATAATTTCGTAATCACATACCTCTTGAAGTTCCCGCTTGACATTTTCCAGCCCCCCAATATCCTCCCAAGATGTATTGGGAACCTCCACTACCTGAAAACCAGGAGACTCAGTCACTGAGAAGTACCAAAAGGAAAGATATACTTTGAAAAACAACAAACAGTTAGGAAAAAATAAAACTCACCGTTTCTCGCAGTGCTGATGGATTTGAAGCACCCAGAGCAGTTTGACAATGCTCATTAGTCACAGCCATTGAATTCAACACTTCAGCATCAATGGTCTCATCCTCCAAGTCAATAACATCCATTTTCTCCCTGATACACTGCAGTGCAGCCTCAGTGCACAAGGCAGCAAGATCAGCTCCGACATAACCATGTGTGTCTCTTGCAACCCTCTCTAGATCAACCTGTGACAGCATCAACAAAAAATTGATGAAACTGCTCATAATTGGTAAACTAGGTAAACACAGGAAGCAACAAGGAGAAGCTTAAAGCAGCTCACATTATCATCGAGCTTCATGTTTTTAGTATGAATACGTAGGATCTCCAGCCGCCCTATTTCATCTGGTACGCCAATGTCAATCTCCCGATCAAATCTTCCAAATCTCCTGAGAGCAGAATCAATACTGTTTGGTCTGTTGGTAGCCCCCATGACAATCACATGTGATCGAGACTTGAGTCCATCCATTAATGTCAGAAGTTGGGAAACTATTCGCCGCTCAACTTCACCATGTGTCTTTTCTCTCTTTGGAGCAATCGAGTCTAACTCATCAATAAATATAATAGATGGCGCATTCTTTTCGGCTTCCTCAAATGCCTTCCTCAAGTTACCCTCACTCTCACCAGCCAATTTGGACATAATTTCAGGCCCATTAATCAAAAAGAAAAAGGCACCCGTCTCATTTGCCACAGCTCTTCCAATGAGGGTTTTCCCCGATCCGGGAGGACCATAGAGAAGAATACCTTTTGGTGGTTTCACACCAATCGACTTGAACAACTGCGGATGCCTCAGAGGGAGTTCAACCAGCTCACGAATCTGAGCCATTTGCTTCCTCATACCCCCAACATCATCATATCCAACTTCATTTAGTCTCTCCTCCTCTTCACGCTTGATTGGTTCTCCCTCACAAAAGATCTCTGTATCAGGTGCAACAACACAATATTCTCCAGGCTCCGTCTCAACCACTTTAAATTCAACACTCCGCATGCCACCTCTGACTACAAAGAGATCGCCCTTCCTCACAGGGCGGTAAGACTCCAAGAAGTATGCTGGTATGTCAATAATAGCAAATGCAAATAGATATTTAATACTCTGTTAAATGAGATAATCAAAAGAGAAAACAGTCAAAAACACACCTAAACTATCAGTTATTTCCTACTCTAACACCAACTATTTATCAAAATACATTTCGAAGTAGACTAGAGAAAGAGTCTGAATACAAAATGGAGGCCCTTACGCTTCAAGTAGGCATCAAACAGGTTGCCAGTCATGCCTTCAATTGTATCATCAATAGGAAGAATATGAACATGCTTCGCATACTTAACATCAGGACACTGGTGCACAGATACAACATCCCCAAGACGAATCCGAAGGTTCGCCCGAACGACTTTGTTCAATCTGACCTTATGTTCTTCACATTGCTCATCCGCAAGGACAACACAAACAGTGTCCCTCCGTTTTTTACCCTACAATAATACAAGCTTTTTTTTTACATCTCAACTAATAGTTACAATAAACAAATAATGAATTGAATAACTTGAAACCTTTAGCAATACAGTATCTCCTCTAAACAACTGGAGCTCTTCCATTTTAGCAGGGTGCATAGATACCACTGAATTATCATCATTTATAGCCTCATCAACAATAAGGCGGTTAGGAGATCTCTTCCTCTCCAAAATTGCCGTAGCAAAATCTTTTTTATCGTGTTTCCTAAAATTGAAACAGTCAGTAAATAGTCAAACTTGTGATCACAGAAACATAAAAGCAAAATAAAACATACGAGTCGGAAGTGGAAGATTTCGGGTCCGCCATGAGAGAGTAGTAATTTACAGAGGTTTAGAAATGGGCGTAGAAATTAAACAAAGTTGCACAAGGAAAAGGACAAAGTTGGCATGAGTAATACTGTATACTTGTCGTTTCAACACACACTTCACCTGTCCGCTCATAGTTTTCGTTTCCCTTTTTCTATTTTGACACGTCTGTGCATATTGTACCAGCGTTTGTGACTTTTGAGAGCTTCCTGTACATAAATTATACTCGCTACGTTTCAATTTTTCGTATATTTAAAAAAAATAATTTTTTTAAATAATTTTTACGTGGTACATTTAAGGTCACAAGATCAAAGAGTAATTTTGTATATTTAGTCTAATTTTAATATTGATATCAAAAATCTTAAAGTATTTTTTTTTTGTTTCACTATTTTTCAAGTTTGTTAAGATAGTAACTTTTCTTTTTAGTTTTGTCCATTCAAAAGTTTCCATGTGACTAATTCTTTAGGAGTAAGAGTTCTAATATATTCATGTCTTTCAATTCCTTTTTGATTTAGGTAAAACTTACTAGGTTTTTACAAAATTAGTGGATTATTCAGAGCTTTGAGCTTTGACAGAAATATTGTTTTAGCAACAGCAAGCATTATTACTTCATTGTTGCCCCCTTATCTATATTAGATAACATTTGTTATCAGTTTTGTGGACAACATTATTTAATTACGGTCTTTATTTTGAATCTATGTCTACCATAAAAGAAGAAAACATTGATACCATAAGAATAAGAATGTGAAAAAATGTCTCAAATGTGAAACCCTACTTGATTAACTAAAGATGCAATTTAATCTACCACGTGTTATAATAAGTGTTTCTGTACTCTTGTACGTAGGAGCATGAATCTTTCGAAAGGACTCACTCATGTTACGAGACAGAGACTGCATTTAAGTTCTTTTAGTAAAGTAAAATGGTGTTTTAAGATTATCAAGGATAAAACTAATAACTCGAGTTTTGAAGTGTTCTCAGTACTTCTCTCTTAATATTGTTCAAACGCTCAATTAATTACACATGCCTTTTGAAATCCATGAACACAAAAAATACTTCATAATTTTTCAATAAATACATCAATTCAAGTTCAAAAGAAAGAAATATTTCAATTTTTAATTCAATGTTGTTATAATTCTACCATCAATATCTACGTACTATTAATTGTAATTTGAAGTTCCTATTTCTTTTTTAATCTCACGAAAGTAGAAATTCTCGAGCTTTTGAGATTTTTTTTGTGGGACGTTTTACAGAAATTCTATACATTTGCTGGCCAATTACATTTAATCCTATCTCAAATACATTACTTGATTATTCGATACATTGTAAATGATACATTACTTAATGGGAGAGATGTACCCGAGAAGGATAGATATATCCGAGAAAGGTAAGGATGTGTTGGAGAGGGGATGAAAATGTATTCAATGAAATTATTATTTTAAAAAATTAAATGATAACTTTTTCTTTTTTTTGAGATTATGAGATCTTAAGTTGTGTATAGTTAATTTTCTTTTCCTCTAAAGTTTGGTATTGGTAGAGAAGAATTGTTGGTCCACAATCCACATCCTAAGAGACTGTGGGCTGTACCGAGCTCATCTTTGGGCCCAACCTACATGACATGCATACTGTAAAGCCCAAACTCTCCATCGCCAATTTTTGTGACTTATTAAATTTTGTTTAATATATTTATGATTTTTTATCAAATTTTGACTTTAGGTTACTAAGGATTGGTCGGTAAAATATATAAAAACAATATTTTATAGTGTATTAGCAATCAACACATGCTCTTTAGACTCATACGACTAGAGTGCATTTATAATGAAAAAAATTAGAAAATATTAAATGCTTTTGTTAAATTTATAGTTACTTCAGTATTGATAATTGAAATTTATTCTTTATTATGTATGAAAACTTAAGTTTCACATTTAATCTTAATTATAAAAGATGCTAAAACTGCTAATTAGTAGTTCCTCCGTTTCGATTTAATTTTTTCTTTAACTTGTTTGAAATTTTAAAAATAAAGAGAGATTTTAAAATTTATGATCTTAAATTAGAATATATGGTATATAATTATTTAAATGTTATGGTCTCAATTTTTAAATTTGTCTTATATAGAATATTAAAGTTGGAAAACTTACCATACAAAAGCAACTATTGTTTTTAATTTCACTATTTTTCCAGTTTATTACGCAGTAACTTTTCTTTTTAGTAATTCTACTTAGTTTTCTATATTCAAAAGTTTCCATGCGACTTAGGTAATAACTATTTTTTAATATTTAGCCTTGTTTTTAGGAGTATGAGTTGTAATATATTCGGTCTTCTAATTCCTTTTTTGATTTAGGTTAGGTTCAAACTTTTTTATGAAAAATAATAAATTATACAATAATAATCCAACAATACATGTAAATTTGACAAACTCTATATAAATAGTTCTAGGACTCTCTTTTTCTCCATAATCATGGAGAAGCATGGTAATGAAGACATAACATCAGAGATTATATCACGGCTTCCGGTGAAATCTATCGTGCGATTCAAATGTGTTTGTAAAGCTTGGAACACTTGGATAGAACATCCCAACTTTTCCAAATTGCAGCTAGCCCGTTCTGAAGGCCGTACCCGTCTTTTGTTTGAACTATATCCATGTAAACCGTATTGTTCAAAAAAGAAAAAGAAGCAAAGACGATTAGAAAGATATTCTTTAGAATTCACGAGACGTTTTTATTTTGAAGATATGTTTATATGCTCAAATCACTGCAATGGCCTTGTCTGTCTGTATAGCTCTAAAGATAGTCAAGTTTATTTGTTCAATGTGAGCACGAGGGAGTTTAAGGCTTTACCTGTGTCTGTGGAAGGGGTGAGGAAGAATTCAATGGATCCTAGATTGTATTTGGGATTTGATAAGGTAACGGAAAAATACAAGTTGCTCCATATTATTAGGATACCAAATTCCCCAAGAATAATGAAGCATATGATTCTAACTCTAGGAACCGATTCATGGAGATCAATCAGTATTCCGATAGATTGTTTTATGAATCATGCCAGACATATTTACGTTGACGGGTTTCTTTACGGCATTGATACTTGTGCCTACTTTGATTTTAGAGAGGAAAAATTTGGGAATCTTGCACACAAACAACATTGTCGGTGTAGAGTCCGTTTGAATATGATGCAAACTGCAATACAGGGGAAACTGATTGTACGGTGCGGAAGGAGTGGTGAAAATGTCATATGCAATGACCCTAAAAAGGATTTTACGGAATTTGTGGATTATCATTCCGATGATATATCAGAGAAAGTTGTGATTCTTGAAACAGAAGAGAGGACGGACAGGCCGACGGAGACCCTGGACGCTGTTTTAGCAACAGCTAGCATTATTAATGCCCCAACTTCTTTGCTGAACACTGAGCTATTCAGAATAGCACATGTCAGCAGTTTTGTCGACAACGTTATCCCATTAACATCGTTATTTTGAAGTTTTTTCTTTTGTACTCGCTTTTATGTTATTATATATCTAGATATATATATGTTCAACGTTAGATTAAATATTGCCTATGCATAATTTACTAGATATATGGATTAAAACGATAAAAACATAACTTAGCCACATGTGGTTCAATATATATATATATATATATTAAATATTAGTAGTCTAAATAAAGAGCATGTATTGATTGATGGCTAATATACTCTAATAATGGAAAAGAAATAAAGAGATGAGAAGAAAACATTGATATGGATTCCACAAGAATGGGAAAAAATGATACAGAGCATGTACCGGTGATGTTGGGGCATCCATCAAAATCATATCTAGATATGTTCAGGCACGCATATCTGATTATTTATGAGTAGCACAATGATAATAATACCAATTCTACATAGAGGAACATGAAAAACTTATAAGTGATTGCCAAATTACTTGGAAAGAGGATTCAGGACAACAAACCATGTGTTATCTTTTTGTAACACTATTCAAATAAGATTAATGAGCTGCCCTTCAGCTGAATCAAATTCCCAGTGATCACTAAATTCAACAACAGTCCCAAAATTGTACAAACAACAATAGCACAAATTTTGATAAAAATAGCAAAAACAATATCACATGACGAAGATATATAATCCAGTAGATTGTGGTGAGAAAAAAGCAGAACAACGAACGAGAAGAAGGAAAAGGAGGAGGAGCATGAGGGCTAAATAGAAAGAATCTGACCTTGATTTTTGCTATAGATAGCTGGCCAATGAATTGGATGAATAGTTGCTGCTCTTCAATTGATCTAATAGAAGTACCTGGAATATCATGATAATCAACATCTGTGTCAGTGTTAAGAAAACAAAGATAAAAGCACTTCAATCTGAAAAACCTGACTTACGCATAATCTGAAGTAAATATAGCCCCAAAATGTCCAAGAAACAAGATGCTAGTCTAACTGACTTTTCACTGATTTCAACAATTCAAAAGATTATCTAACCAAGAAAAAATAATGCAGTCATATCACGTATGATAATTACACTAATAGCACAAACTGCTTTAAGTCCACATAAATGAATTATACACAGTGAAACAGAGAAAGATGCTATTCACAAACTGCATAGGTTCATTAAGTTCTGTGACACTTTTTTTTTTTTTGAAAAGGTTAACTGGTATTATAAACAAAAAAGAGTACGTGTGCACCTACATAATTACATCAAAAGTATGAAGGAACAATCCAAAACAAAATCTGTCACCTATGTTGTATTCCTCAACATTAAGGTATGCTGGAGACCTCCAAAAAGGCAGTAACAAGCTAAAACAAGAGACTAATTACAGAATCAACTGTCTAAAAATAGGGTAATATCCCCTATATCCTTAGGTACAGAGTATATACACCAAAAGTAAAAGGTTGCTAAACAGTTCATCTTTATACTTTGGAAGGGAATGCTCTTGTTCTCAAAACATCTCTTGGTTATGTTATCTAGTCACAATTTTCACAGGTAGCTAGCTACTTGTGCCTTTGCAACAGTAGATTTGATCCTCTAAATTCTCTGAGATCTCCAACTATAAAACTATATTAAGGTCTCTACCAACTGATCTTAACACAAGAGTCGAGACTTACCGAAAAGATGCAAGATGCAAACATCAGACGACCCGATACAGTAGATACATTCAGGCCAAGCCATCTAACTCCTAGTAACCAAATTTTTCCATCATTACTCTTACAATGTGAAGAAGCTTGTCCTTCTTTGAATAGAGACTCTTCACCAAACGGATGGAAGAAGTTAGATCAAGGGGGAGGTGGAGACTAAAATCCAGTAGCAGCAGTCTAGTATGCATTGATTGTTAGCGGAAAAAAGACTTTTGAAGCTTGTAGTTTATAACAAGTTGAACACAATTGTATGGCTATAAGATGCAAAGTTTAAAGTTAAATTATCTCTAAATAAATAATTTTGGCTTTTTTTTTCTTAGACAAATTACAAAGCGGAGTGTATAACGTAAAATAGAACAGATGGAGAAAGAGGTTCAGCTAACAACACTAGCAAAGCATCTCATTTCTGTTTCATATTATTAGGTTTCATTTGGGTCAGCCAGTCGAGATTGTTAGCACGGTTCATATACTACATTAGAAGGTGGGTCGTTCTACTACACTACCTCACTAGATATTGTATATTCTCCTTCACCTTTTCTTCCTAAACAATCTTCCTTTCGTAAAGAATCATGTTTTGAAACTGGAACAATTTACAAATTGAAGTTGAGCAAGTAGTAGATATCAGTCGCCTCTTGCATCTAGGATACTGCCCAAAAACTGGAAAACCAACAGACTTAGCAGATACAGCAACAAGTGAAAAAAAAAAAAAGAAGCTAAAGCACATCAATTACCAGCCAAACTTAAAAATGGACGAATTTTCAGAAAAAAAAGCCAAATATGCATAAAACAAATAGTAATTTTGTGAATAGTGATTAATACACGGAGATCGATGAGCAGATACCATCAAATTTGTAAATGATTAGGGCAAAAAGTAGATAACTTACCAGCATTTTAAAATCTCATAAATTATAACTTTGAGAAATTAGTGAAGAAATCAGCAATTTTGGACTTTCTGGCAGGCTATTTTGGACTCTCCAGTGAGAGAAGGACTGGACAAGTTTGAATTCTCTGTAAGTCCCACAATTTCATTAGTAGAATATAGAAGTAAAATATATATATACAAAAAAAAATGTTAAATTAAAAGTTGAATGAAAAAAAAAAAAACCTATTCCAAAATACTCTTACAAACCGGTGACGGCTTTCCTCAAATATTTTTGTATATTTTTTTTAAAATACAAGATAACTAAAAGAGATATTTTGTCTCCGCGCCATCTTACGCACACATAAGTTGAAAAAAATCACTTTCGTTCGGTTTAGAAATTGAGATCGAACAATTTAACCATTTTAATGATCACCGGGTTACATCCTTGATGTGATATTAAAGAGATATTATTGAAACACTTTATGAAAAATTGATGTCAATTAAAATAGGGCAACTTTCACATATAGCAAATAAAAAATTCATATTTATATGCTATAACAAAGTTTGCATAATTATGCTCCATAGCAAATATAAAACTGTATAATTCGCTATACATATACAATTGTATAATTCGCTGGTTTAAATTGTATAATTCGCTGGCCTATTTCGTTGCAATTGTATAATTTGTTTTGCATACAGTTGAATCGAATTAAAATGTATGTATATTGCATAATTATAAGTGTATAACAAGAAGATATATGTTTTTCTCGCTTTATACAAAAACAAAAACACAATATATACACTTCTGTTGTATAAAGCTAGAGAAAATTGTATTTCACTGCAATTGTATAATTCGCAATTGTATAATTCGTTGGCCTTTTTCTCTACAATATTTGAAGTAAAATATTTGTAAATTGTATAATTAAGTGTATAACACGAAGATATATGTTTTTGCATGTGTATATACAATTTTCTATCGTTTTATACATAACAGAAACAGAAATTATACACTTTTGTGTATAAGGCGAGAATGGGAGAGTGGCGAGCGAGACTTTTGGGAGAGAGACGCCTGGCAAATTTTTGCTAACGTTTGCTATGGAGCACAATTAAATCAAACCCTAGCTACTCCATTTATTTTAGGTTATTAGTTTGCTATTATATACAATTTTTCCATTAAATTATGGCTACCGACTTACGGGGAGATAGAAACCCAAACACAGTCATACCGGTTCAATCGAACCCATTAATTTTTACTCAAACTGTGAAGTTATGTTAATGAATTCATTTTGTATGTACAAGTATTAACTTCAGAACTTAATTATTATCACTCAACATCATCATTCTAAAATTTTGAACCCATAAAAAATTCAATTCCTTCAACTCAATTGATTTACGCACTCTAATCAAAAATAAAATTTAAAATATCAAACCATATAAAATTAGTTTAACACGGAAAAATCTACTCCTAATATTTATAAAAACAAAAAGATGCAATTCAAACAACGTGAACAAAGTGCTCTCACTTTCACTTTACATAACCTCTCTTCTCACTCCACTGCATTTCTCCGGCTTTGCTCCTCAGTTGAACTGCGATTTTGTGCTTATAGTAAGTGCAATTTTTTTGCTCCTCTCTCTTCTCAAGTTTCTCAATTTTGCTTACATTTCATTCTCAATTTTGCTTGCATTTCAATTTTGCTTCCATCATTTCATAATCATTCATGTGCTATTATTTATTACTATATCATGACATAGACTTGTACATGATTAAGGGTAAGTGACTTCTTATTTATACCTTTTTGTTACTTATTATTTCCCTAGCAACTTAACCAAGAAAAGAGGAGAAAAAAATTAAAAGGAATTGTTAATTGCAATGAGATTGACAATCTGAAATATAGTTATAAAAATAGTTTATATGGAGTAAATATGAATAAAATATTGTGAGGAATTGTTACCTTATGAAATACACAATTTGCCATCCAAACAATTAATATATATAATTCATTATTATTATTTTTTGGAGTTATTTGTGTTATTAGATAATAATTTATTTGACATTTTTGAAAATTGTCCATATACTTTACGTGTTATCCTATTTTTTTTTTAATGTTTTGCACCTTAATCTCTTTAATTCATTACAAAATCATAAAATTTTAGTCATTTGTTATAATATAACACCTTGATTTTTGTTTTCAAAATTTTATTGATACATAATAAATTCTGTGTAGTTTAACTCAATGTTCTAAAATGTAGTTATAGTTTTACCGTTATTTAATTCAAAATTTAGAAATTTTTTTTACTACATTCTGAAAGTCATGCCTATATAAGGTAATAATTAACTTTTATAAATTTTAATGGTAACTTCGTAGTATTTTGTTATAGTTAAATTTAAAATTTTATTTTTTAGTAATTTATTTTGAACAAGTTATTTATTTAATATTTAAATTTTAAATGAAAACTTTTGTATGTTTAGATAGCTTGGAAGTAACAAAAGTTGTCTTTTCAAGAAGGGAGCAACTAAAGTGATTGTTCCAATTATAATTGTCTTTTTACGGGAAAAGTTATTTGTTTATGAATGAACATGACTCTATGAAATTAAAAGTCATCTCTACTAATGAAAGAACATAACATGACTATTATGAAAATTCATATAACTACAAAGCATTCATAAAAGTAGCGAATGTAATTGCATATATGTTTTGGCTTTGTAGTATCTTGATATAGAATTGTTTGTAATCACTAAAATAATATACAAACAATAACTCTTGCAAAATAGTATTTTTCACACCTCAAAGTTTTTACTTTCTTTGTTAATTTTCTTCTAACATATTTTCTTTTTTAGATTATCTCCAATCCACCTCTATTTTACTCTTTGTTCTTTATATTTAGAGAGTAAAATAGAGATGGACTCTTCAACCCCCTATATATTACTCCCTATCTCCATTTATAGAGAGATGTAGTAGTTCTCTATTTCACTTTTTGATTATTTTAGTATTATTTCTATTATATCATTCATTAGTCTTTATTATATGCAATTAATTTTCTAATATAATATAACATCTAAAAATATATTTATTGACAAGTTACTATTTCTATCCGAATTAATAATTTTTTTTAAAGAAAATATGGTCACTTCAATAATGTAATTTTAAATTGTTTTAGTGTTATTTATATGATATGAGACTATTAATTAAGTCTTTAATTTTTGAATTATTTTTTAAATAATATAACATCTAAAAAAACATACAATGAATAAGTATACTATTTTCATCGCGAATAAACAATTTTTCTAAAACTTTTTTTTAAAAAAAATAAGAATTGTCACTTTAAGTATTCAATTTAAATTATAATTATTTTTCACTATGAAGAATACACAAAATCTACATGATAGTTCAAACAATTTTACTTTTATGTTATAGTGATAAATTATTAAACTACACTTTTTAATGAGCATGAAAGTTTAAAATGGAATAAGGGAAGTAAATTTGTACACAAATAATTGAATACAAGATGAAATTGTTATTTTAATAATTTTTAACTACACAGAAAAAAGATTCAAATTAACACTTGATTCAAAGATTGAGCAACAAAAAAACACAACAACAGATCGGAACTCATTGCCTCAATTAGATTCGAACGGAAAATTGGGGTTGATACTTTTTTCTACCCCCTTTTTAGGGGTTTTTCAATCTTTGCTTTTAAGAAGAAAGCACATCCTTCTTTAACCTTCTCATCATTGACCATAACTAGGGGATCATGCAATTTTTTCGATCTATTCTCATTCGAACCTATGTCTTCGTGTTCATAAAGACAATTAGTGTTGGATGACATTATCTGGGTAAAACCTAAACTGAATGAAGGAGAATCCTCCATAAATATATCAGAATTTTGAATTTTTTTTAAAAAAACTATCAACTATGAGCAAAAGTAACAAAATAAAAACAATATCTAGAAGGAATGAGAAATTCCTTGTATGGAGAGAGAAATAAGATTGAAATTCAAAATTAGAATGATATAATCACGAGAGAGAAAACATGACGCGATTTCAGGAGTGATATATTGGAGAGAGAAACGTGGGTTAGGGATGGGAGATTATGTATTTGGGAGTTGGGTTTAAGGAATAAAAAAAGGAATTTTAGTAATACTTTAAAAAAGAAGGAAATAATAGAAAATAAATAAACTAATGATGTGTATGCAAGTAATTTTTTCATTAAAAAATATTAGAGTTATCATTACAAAAACAAAGTGATTCAATTAAAATAAAGTGTAACTATTCTATGTGAGATATGGTAGGTAAAGACTAAAGTAATTAATTTTGATGGATTTAAACTTAAGATTGTAATAATTGGGCTAAAATTAAGTATTGAGCTTGAGAAAATGATGAGTTAAAAACTTAAGTTAACTAAATTTGGGAAAATTATGCGGTTATGCAAGTTTATACTACTTAATTACTCATGATAGCTATAGTTTGTTATAATTACCACTCACGACTAACATTATACATTAATTACGCTAGTTGACTTTGAATTTGTATAATTAGTCACATTTGTATGTGTATAATTCGCCAAATATACAAATACATATGTATAATATATAATTATCTAACTGATATATATATATATACGCACACACACACGGTTCACCTCTCTCCCACACTTTACCTTCTCTCGCTCGCCATATATATACAAATACATATATATAACATATAATTATCTAACCGGTAATATATATATATATATATATATATATATATACACACACACACAATTCACCTCTATACCACTCTATCACTCTGTCCTCTCTAACAGGTAACATGTAGTTTTGAATTGTAATTATCAAACTATAGCTATGGAGTAATTTAGCTATTTTTGAGTGGCTATATGAAAGTTCATCACTAAAATTTAACAAAATATTTGTATCTTATTTATGAATAGTATATAAATAATTATAAAATTTGTATATATAATTTATCCCTCATTTTGGTTATTTTTGTAATTGGTTTCCAATAAACCAAAATCAAATCAAATAATATCAATTTTCAAAATTTAAAATTAAATCTAGTCAAATAAAATCAATTATTAATTTTTTTTTAATCAGTTTGATTTGAATTATGGTTCAGTTTAATTTTTTAACTATAACCATAAACCGTCCTGGTTAGAAGTGTCGAGTTTAAGTTTACATAGCCACAATCCTTGTTAGGCAATAATATTTTTAAATGCAATTTGAATTTGATCAAATTTCAATTAAATTGAATAAATTAAAATAAAATAAAGAGGGTAGGGCTTATACTAAATACTACATAAGAATCAAGATTCATATCATCAAAACACAAGGCAAAGAAACGACGAGGGAAGATCCATAACTGAATGATATAGAAATGGGTTTGAAAATTGGAGGGAGAATTGAAAAAGTGAACGGTAGAGAACTAACTTACAGTGAGTTCGCCGAGAAATATATGTCCCAGAACCAACCTGTGCTTCTTACAGGATTTATGGACGATTGGAGGGCTTGCAAAGATTGGATTTCACCTAATGGAAAACCCAATCTTCACTTTTTCTCTACCCATTTTGGGAAATCCAAAGTTCAGGTAAGATATTACTTTTTTTCGACCCAATTCGTTAAAACCCCTAATTTGGACTTTTTTTTTTAGGTTTTTGGGTTTGTGGTCAGTTACTGGTGATTTGCAGGTTGCAGATTGTGGGACTAGAGAGTTCACTGATCAGAAGAGAATAGAAATGACTGTTTCTGAATTTGTTGATCGCTGGCTTCATGATGGTGGTGCTGGTGGCGGGTCTTTATTGTATTTGAAGGATTGGCATTTTGTAAAGGTATCAACTTTGGGTCCGCTAAAATGTGAAATAGCCAAATTCAATGTTGTGATGATTTAGTGAATCCTTTTTTTTTTGTATTAGAACTCTTTCTTGAAGGAAAATTAGCTATATGGATGTAATTGATATATGTGCTACTGATCATTGATTTCGTAAAGTTTTCTCTACTCCTGCTGTGAAATAGTGGAATACTACTAATTTATTCTTGGAGAAAGAAAAATGCTGTCCAAATAAAAAGATGAGTTTTGTTAATTGCTATCAGCACACATTAAGTAGAATGAAGAGTGTTTGAAATAATGGTTTGTGGACAGTTATTATGTATGATCCTAACGATCAGGTCGATATATGGATATAGCATATTGTTTGACCCCCGCACTTAACATATTGTGGAGGGACTCTATTTTTAAGAAGCTTTGCTTGCATAAATTTTGTGTTATACTCCTTTTCGCTATGATAATGTTTGTTCAGGATTTAAGTCAGCTGATAGATCTCTTTTTTTCAGCATAGTAGCTGACAAGTATAGGTAGCTGATTTTCTCATTAGAAGTACACTTTGTGTATACTTGTTCAGTTTTGTTTTAGTGATTTTATATATTGGGATACACTGGTGTAACATAAGATGAAAAAAATACTCCATAGAAACTGAATGAGTAGATTACATATTAAATTGTAATTTTTCAATCATAATGGGGAGATTAGGAGTTACATTTTCTTCATTCACAAGGTTACACTGGTATCGTAAGTACTAATTAGTAAGTAGGATTTGAAATGTATGTCTCCATCTTTTTCTTTGGTCCGTCTTTCAAAATTTTCTGCTTGTTTCCAGCCTTCTTTTTCCATCATATCAAAAAATTCTTAGCCTGTTGCTCTTGCTAATTTTGAAAACGCAAACTTCTTTTTAGGAATATCCGGAGTATATTGCATACAGAACTCCCATGGACTTTTCAGATGACTGGCTGAATTTCTATCTTGACAAATTTCATATGCATAACAATCCTGATACATATAGTGAGAGAAATGATATAAGTTGCTCTGACTATCGTTTTGTATTCATGGGATCAAAAGGTCTGACCATCGTCGCGGTAATTTCTTTCTTGTAAGACACGGTTGTTATTTTTCATGGCTCTAGCAATAAATTAGTTTGTTTTAATCAAATATCTAATACTTTTGGGAAGTTTTTAAACTTTTGAAATGGATGTAGGAACATGGACACCTCTTCATGCTGATGTATTCAGGTCATATAGTTGGTCTGCAAATGTCTGTGGAAAAAAACAGTGGTATTTTCTGCCTCCAAGTCAACATCACTTGGTTTTTGACAGGTGCAGTACATTCTATTGTTATGCATGGACTTTCTTCAGACCAATTTTCTTTTCCTGTCAACATTTTCCATAGACTTTGGAAATGATACTGAGTTGAAACTGTGAATGTTTGGAAAAAATTGTCTGATTGACTGAGAAAGCAATGTACTCTGTGGAACTTTGAAAGTTCTGATGTCAAGGTCCAAGCAGATGCGCCATATCAACACAGAAATGTATCTCAAAAGAAGTTTGCACATATTATATGTTGGTTTTACATATATTCACAATCTTCTATAGATGGCTGTCACAGAATACTAAAATAGGAACATCATACACGTATACGGTATAACTATCAATTTCCTAGATCAATGCATTACAAAATGATATAAAATTCAAATCTACTCATTTTATGTGTTTCCTTTCATACTTCCATTGATAACTATTAACTTGTAATGGCACTTATGATTGGTTTAAAGTGATAAAGTTTCCCTGTATTGCTATAAGTGAATTACTTCAACAGGGAAAATGATGTTAGTGGAACAAATGGTGCTTGCTATCTTCGGTGAGTTCACATAATCTATACTCTTTGTTTACTCAGGAATATGAAAAGTTCCGTATATGACATCTTTGCTGAAGTTTCTCAATCAAAATTTCCTGGATTTGAAAAGGTAATTTGCTAGTTGCTTTTTCCATGAAGTATGTCTCTCTGGCAATTTTTCCTTGGGATTCAAGTGTTCATTTTTTTCCATCATGAGTTCAGGCTGTCTGGTGGGAGTGCACCCAGGAGGAAAATGAAGTAATCTTTGTTCCCAGTGGATGGTATCATCAAGTTCATAATCTGGTATTGTTGCTTTAATCAAATGTGTCTTATTTGTTATTGCCTATGTTTCTTCATAGCGTATAAATTATCTACAGCTTTTCATTCAACTGAAAAACTTGAGTAGTTTACTTTGTATTAGATCCTAACTTCCTATTTTTACTACACTGCTTACTGCTTAGTGCTTTCTATAAAGCTGACCTATGGCTTATGGGGTTGTAGTGCTAAAATTGAAACAAGTACAACTGCAATTTGCTCTCTTGGAAGGTTTTTATCTTGAGTTCCATAAAGGGATCTAATAGTGAGGTGATTACTGTCCTAGTTACATCCATCACATATTAGATAAGATGAATTACTTTAGTTTCAGATTAAATATCTTCCACATATACTGAACGTAACTGTTTAACACGGACAGGTCATATATATTTCTATAAGGGGATACATTGTTGACTTGGATCTCTTTCTCATAACAATTGACAGTAGATTCTGGTAAAAGAAGGATCATTTTAATTGTTCGTATATGGCTGTTGGAAGGAAGATAGCATCAATCTTTACATGTTATTAAGCTGAAAATTGCATTTGAGATACAACTTTCTTGTATCTACTTCAAGGATCTAGGGTCTGTATTTCTGCTGAATCAAAGTATGTTACATGAATTGCAGGAGGATACCATATCCATAAATCATAACTGGTTCAATGGATATAATTTATCTTGGGTGGTAAGTAAAGTTGCTATAAAATCTTGCTTACTAGCCTTTTACATGAATATAGTTATTATCTTTTCCTCAGAAATTAATCATATCTATATATGTGATATTAGTGGGATTTGCTTTTAAAAGATTACAACGAGGCTAGTGAATATATTGAAGACCTCAAGGGATGTGATGACTTTGAGGAGCTTTGCCAACGAAATCTTGCCGCTAATACAGGTCTGCCCTTGATCATAGCGAGATAATGGTGGGGTCCTGGGGGGTGTACAGCGTTGTGTAACGACTTACAATTTTGGCTTAGCTGAGTCTTCTAACATGACTGCTTTGTTATCTTCTGTTGAAATTCTTTGCGAGTTCACTTAGAGAAGGGAGAACAGTAATCATCTTATTATACTTATATATTACTCGTATGTAAATCTACTTGACCTATCAAAAAACTTATATTTTATAAAATCTACCGCTGTCTGTTGTTCACTTTTCTCTTTTTAGTTCTTGGATAGTTCTAACAGTTTTGTTATTATAGTTTGAGTTCTGATTGATGGCGCCAGCATCTTGAGTCTTGACAATCCGGCTATTTTTTCCTTTTCTTTTGTAGGCATGAATTTCTACGACTTCTTCATCTTCATTGTGCGCTTTGCGTTTGCAAACGTAGTCCTACTACATACACTTGCCCATGTAAAGAATGAAACAAGTCGGAAACCATCAAAAGCACTGCAGCATATATATTTTAACCTCGAATCAATCAGAAACGTCGCTGTGAAAATGAAGCCCATAAATACAGGGGACAGGCAAGGTGTTTTACTTGACTTGAGGAAAAACTTGGAGGATCACTCGTTTATAGAGCTCTGTGCAGCTGTTGGAAAAACATATGAACTGATACATGACCAAGATGAGACGACCCCTACATTAGTGCAGTGTACAGACTTGATGTGTACTGGTTTTGTTAGATCTCAAGTTCAGAGTTCTGAAGACCTCGTTGCCTTTATCAATGATGCTTTGACTAAACTAGGTGGTGCTTTTCCTTGTTAGGAATATCTGTACACATATATGAAGCAAGACGTTCATGTTCTTGCATATCGATAGAGGAAAAATTAAGTCCTTGAATGTTTTTATGATGATTCTACTACTATTTTTTTCTTAAATGCTTGAACATGTTGGAGAAGTAAATATTCCTGCATTTTACTTGTATTAGTCATGGTCTGAACTTTGAAAATTGTACGTCTACCCACTTTGGAACAGTTTATTTGAACTTAGGCTTGCCTATCTATTGACAGATGTTTGAAGTTTCATATGGTCGAAGTTCAGTCTAATGTTTATACATATGTAGTTGAAGTTTGTTCAGACAAAAATAATTGACTGTGGCTGGCTACATATATTTTAACTACTTTAAGGCACATGAATATCAAAGACTGCATGATCCACAAGTATGACGTTCTTCAGCTTACCTAAAAATTGACTTGGACTTTTTAAACAAAGGAGCCAAATCTCTGCTACAAGTTTTGTCTTTTTATATTATTTTCTTGATAAAAACCATGTTCTTGATTAGTGAACTTGGATTGTCTTCATTTATTGGATGCTTTTGTTGGGTTGACTAGGCCTCTAACTTCACTTATAAAAATAAAAAAATATGTATTATTGGGGATTCTTTGATTATTATAATGCCTGGGAAGGTTCATAAATCATAACTTAAAAGACTTAGGCCAGTTAAATTGTATTCTCCCTATGCTTCCCACATGCAATATCTACATGAACGTTACTATCAACATTATCTCACTAGAAAAATTATTTGAAAAAAAAATGAAAATTTTCTTGCTTTCTGTATCTGTAATCTCACTGGCACAGAAGAAGACAGATGCATTGGGTAATTGAGTTCCCCAACCTACTAGTTAGCTCCACGAAGTCTCAAATTCAATTTTCTGTCAAGTCTTGCTGAATAAATGAATAGAGTTACTCTATATTAAAATTAATTAAGAGAATGTGCAAAAAAGTTAATCATGATTATTAAAATCATTTTGGTTAATACACCTTGGACTTTGAATTTCCAAGTTCCAATGGTAGGTATGGTGGTTCAATTTTTCTACACAATTGACGAAAAAATAAACTAAAATAACATAGATATAGATTGTATATAGATTGTAAATCGATACTATCAACTTTTCACCAAAAAAATTTACATCAGCTTATAATGGACAAATAAGTAAATTTCTAAGCAAACCAAGATTTTTATGTGAAAGAATCATAGAAATGACCCAAACCTTGTAAATCCTAGGTCAAAATAGAGACACAAAAGACCAAAAAATTAAAAATAGGACACTCTACAAGAGCAAAATGAAATTAATTGCACTCTTTTTTTTTTCTATCTTTCCATTATGGACACCTTGAACTTCTTCCAGGACCACCATAGTAAAAATAATTACCCCAAACATTATTTTTTCCAGCTCTAATATCATAGCAATTTGGATGGTCAGCTAATAAATGAAGATTTGACAAAGGAATCAAGTTATTATCCCAATCAACAACTTGCAAATTTCTAAAATAAGAAGCTTTTCCAAATCCTTCATCAGCAAAATGTCCACTTCCCATTTGTGTTGAAGTGTGATATCCCATTGATCTTGAATTCACTACTTCACCTCCAAATTGTACCATACTTGCATGTCCTCTTAAATGACTAAACAAAAAATCTGGCCAGTATCCCACTAATAGACCCGACCCGAATTCTAGCCACCAGTGTCCATGCTTTGGATCCTACACACAAGACAAATTAATTAGTTGTTCTAGTTATCGAATTATTTAAAAGATAAATAGAGACCCTGTAACAGGTTCACGAATATCATTAATGTCTACTAGAGAAGCAAGTCGCTGACTATTTTCCACTTAATAAGTGTAGGGGAGAGGGAATCGAGTCTTGAAGAGCTTTATAAGGTCAACCACTACATAATTTGCGCTGACAGAAAAAACTCAAAGAACTTCCCTTTATTTATTGCTATACCAAGGTCCCAGGTCTTCAAGTCATTAGTGTAGTATAAGTGGAGCCGAAAGAAAAAAAAATGAAATACCACTCTTATTTACGTTATTTTATTTATTCCATTAACCGAATGTGTCTATGACCTAATATATTAAAATACATAAGACCCTTTAAAAAAAATGAAACAAGTGTGGAAACAAGAAGTGTAATAGTTCCAAAATATTAAACTGTTAGACCTAAAAGCTGTTAGATGTCAGCTAGCAAGAAAATAGAATATTAAATTGAAGATGCAAAATGGGAAGTTGACTCAGCAATGTTTGGAGAATCTTGTAATTTACTATTCTTAAATATTTTTATTTTAAAAAAAAAAATAAAAAATTGTAAGGAATATAATATAATATATATTACTATTACGTTTTTGTCAGCTCACCAAAAATGTCCCTATACGCATGCCTAAAAGAAAAAAGAAAACGTACTAAACATTTTTTGGTGGGTGGGGGAAGTGCAAAACAGCTAAAATACTTTTTAATTAAAAAAAATGAAAGAATATAAATATTACAGGAATTTTTAATAAAAAAAAATATTACCTTCCATATCATTATGCCAATATCAAATTGTCTACCATTAACTGATGATCTTGGAGATATTGCAGCTCCCATAGCAATCCTATTGTTTATTTGAACAAAACCTGAGCATAATAAGTTGTAACATCCTGTAGCTTGGTATGCATCCGTCTGCGTTCCGAAATTACATTATCAAATTTAAGTTTCATACACTAACATATTAAGATACGAAGAAAAATTAGAATATTTACCGTCCAATAAGTAAAGAACCTAGGATAGTTGTCTCCGTATAATTCCGGGCTGACCTGAATATGAACATGGGACATAATTAATATTTACTATAGTTGAAAATTTATGTTGACTAATAAAAGAATATTAGCTGTTACTATGATATATGGATGTTAAGTTTGTTATGACAACTAAATTAGTCGATATTTCACTTTCAAAATTAATCATTTGTTGTACTAGTGATTGTTACAGCTTAGCAGCAATAATGATTTCTACTACTTTAACGGGTAATTGAATAGACTAAAGTAGGTTCAAATTGCACTTAAAGCAATGTAAAAAAATAGAAAATTTAGATCATATGTATTTTTATTTTTAAAAAATTAGTCAAAAAAACCTCGTTGAAAATTAACAAACATAAAAAATCAGTCTAATTTAAAACAAGAATATAATAGTACGATTTAATTTTTAAATATTTATCTGGACAAAGACAAAAGAAAAATATTGGTGATTTTTGTTATTTGTCTAAAAATCGAGCAAAATTATTTGGTACATATATTGGTGAAACATAATAAGTACTCAATATGAATTAGTTGAAATTTACATAGCCCCAAAAGGCAATCTCTCCTTATGAGTCCATAAAAAAATTCCTCTTAAATTAAAAGATACATTAAATATATTAAAATGATTCTTAAGAAAGCGGAACAAACAAAGTTAGACTCTACTATCGTATCTTTAAGAAGGGAAGTGGTAAAATAATGTACATAGGACTTAGAAAATGTATTGTTTATGAATGTACATACCTGCCAACCAGCTTCAATGGTATTAAGATCATTACCAAATGAACCAGAAATGACCCATAGTTGTGACAGACTGAATTCATATTGATCTGTAACTCTTGGTGTCCATACATTAATACTTGCTTTTGCTCCATAATATTGTTCTCCATTCACAAATGCTACTGCATGCTGCCATACACCACACATATTTTACATTAACTTTTGTAATGTCTTGATCCTACTTTACTTTTACAAGCAATGTCTGTTGCTTCTTGAATATGACATCTTTGACTTAGACTTTATACGCAAAACTTATCACTACCTTGTTTTAACAGACGCGGAATTGGAAAAAAAATAAATTAAAATTACCTCATGGTCATTGCTTGATGTGTCATGTCTAACACCTCTTCTAATTTTTCTACCAAATCTTCTTAATGAATTACTTCTCAATACATCTTTCTCTGTTGTTCTTCTAATAGGAACAGTTCCTTCTGGGCATGATTCTCCAGATACTGTCCAAAGTTGTAAACTTTCTTCCATTATATTCATTGATTCATTAGCTTTAGGCCTCTTTGGAGGTTCCTACATTGCATAAAAAGATTCTAAAAAATCAAAAAAGTTGTTCTTCCAACTCTGTTTATAACTAAAAAAAAAAGTAAAAAGAAATGTTTTTTTTTTCTGAACAAATTACCAATGGCTTCATTCCTTTAAGTTGAGGATGATCAAAAGCTGGTTGAAGATGAGATAAAACACAATCTATTAAATCTCCATCTGGACTCTGCATCATAAAACCAAAAAAAAAAAAATCAAATCTTTTTTTCTTACAATCTTGAAATAGAAACAGAGTATTATATTAAGAAGATATAATATTAAGAAGATATGCCTTAATCGTTCTGACAGGACGCTTGTTGATTTTCTTGAGATAACCCTTTATTTTCTTGAGTTTCAACAATTCTTCCTTTGGCCTGAATGTTTGATTTGCTTGGAGAGTAGACAAAACATGAGTACTAAATGAAGAAAAAATAACAAGGAAAGCAACAAATTTGAAAATGATTGAAGAAGAAGTATTCATGATTTATGGAATGTCCTTTTCTGATTGTTTCTTCTGTTAATATTTGTTGTATTGAACTTGTCTTCTACTGTAATGAGAAGCAACACAACAAGATGATTTATTCCAGAATTTTGTCCATGGAAGAAACACTTGTTGTTTGATCTTCCATATAGTAAAAAAAAAACAATAAGAAAAGTACAAGACAAGAAGAAGGATTCAAAGAGTAAGTTAAAACACGGTTACACACACAACATTTTTCAAGATTCAATTTTATTTTTATTTTTTGATAGAAAAAAATAATTCTATTTGTATAGATTTTTTTTTAAAAATGTTTGTGTGTGTTTCTTTGGTTTTGTGTACTGACACGCAGGCTGAAATTTGTATTAAAATAGACAAGTAGGGGGGTGGGAGTGGGGGTGGGGTTTAATTAAGTGTTAACCCCACTTACTGTGTTTCTAGTCAAAAGTAAGGACCAATTCTTTATTCTAATAGCTGTGTTAACAGAGTTCCAGGCACTCAAATGATACTGAATTACTGATTAAATATTAACAAACTGAGATTTTGGTGTTTCAGCAGATTTATTATATATTCTCTCACGATTTTTGAGAGATTTTTTTTTATATTTTGAAATTTATTTAATTTTATGTTGAAATTAAATTAATATTTGAAGTTAAAATTTAGGTATCTATTTAATTTTATGTATTTATTTAATTTTATGTTGAAATTAAATTAATATGAATTATAAATTTTTTTATGTTAATGTAACTAAAAAAATTATTATTTTATTAAAATTTACCTATTAGGTATATAAGAAAACGAAAAATATCAAATAAATTACCATAAGATAGTATTCTATATTCTTTCTTCCTTTTTATTTTTTCTGTGGGGAAAGGGAATCATTACTACTGTTGCTTCACTTGGTTTTCAAGAAATAAATGGATTTCTACTGTTGCTTCACTTGGTTTTGAAGAAAGAAATGGATTAATGATGGGTTAGAGATTGCGATTTAACACAGAAGGTTAGTTGATAGTTGAGTGTTCGCTGAAGTAGGATTGGTGGTAGTATATGAACCTTCATTCTTATCGTTATTCAGGAGCGGAGCCAGCCTTCTGTTAGGGATTCATCCGAAGCTTCTTTGGCGCGAAATATTATTATTTATATCTGGTTAAACTTATTTTTTATGTATATGTTGTAAATATTGAATCCCTTTGGTGAGTTCATGTGTTTAGTTCTTCAAATTTTGAACCCCTTATTAAAAGTTCTAGCTCCGTCATTGCAGTGTATTAACACTATTCTCATAGTTTCTTGTTCTATGATTAAATTATCACGTATATTTTTTGTACTTCAATTTGATTGATTAATCGTGTTTTTATGTGCTTCAATTATCACATTATTCAGCTGGCATTAAAGTTCTTTCATCTTTATGTGTGTTGCTCCTATTCCACGTTATTCTTTTATTGTTATTGCTCTTATTTTTGTATTCTCTTTTTGGAATTATTTTTAAAAATTGGGTCAATTAAAAATACAATTTTCTACTTTTTCTCAATTTTAAATGTAAAATTACACTGAATATTTTATTTTTGTAGTCATATACTTCTTTAATTAAATTCATAATTGATTAAAATTTACTTTTATTTTTTTAAGAAAAATAAAACACTTCCAATTTTCGATAATATATAAATTATTTTATTTATTTATTTTAAAAGACTCTGTCTGGAAAGACAACCTACCATGTACTATATGTAACAGTAATGAATAACAAGAATTTAAGCAAAGCGTCAGAAATTGTTGGATCAATTTCTATTTTGCAAAAAATTGGGGTCGCTTTCTAATGGACCAAATTTTGCATTTAATGATATACTTATTACAAACGTAATTATGATCACCATTTAATACATCTATATAAAATAAGAAGAAAAAATATACCACCAACACAACATATCACAGTGATGAAGGAAGGAAAATATTTTTGTCTTATTTTAACATTACTATTATCTTTTAATTTTGCATCATAGAATTTAAATATTAGTTTAGATAATAAATTTTAAATGTTAAATTTCATGTCAAACTAAAATAATGTTACATAAATTGAGATAGAGACGATATTTATTTAGCGTAATAATATGTATGTTCGCAATGCACAAGGTTCTTGTTTGTTTCGTAGGTTGTCAGCACAATATATTTTTGTCCCATTTTAACAAATTTATTATTTAGTATTATTGTGCAGTAAACAAGGTAAAATGTTTTACAATGATATCTCACTTGTCAACCTGCTCTTGCTTTGAGAACACTAAGCACCAAAATAGTTAAGTAAAAAAAAAATATTTTTAACTTCTTTTGATGACAGATTACATATTTGCAACGTTACGTTGTCTGAAAATTTTCACAAATTTGAATGCCTGAATGGGCTGAAAATAAGGCTATGCAAATCCATGTTAATTGGATTAAAAAAGAGAAAATTGTATATAATAGCAAACTAATAACCTAAAATAAATGAAGTAGCTAGGGTTTAATTTAATTGTGCTCCATAGCAAACGTTTGCAAAAAATTGTCAGGCGCCTCTCTTTTAAATATCTCGCTGGCCCACTCTCCTCCAATCTCTCGCTCGCTTCCTCACTTTTTATACAAACACAAGTGTATAAAAATTATTTCCAATTGTATAAAGTAGAGAAAATTGTAAAAATACATATATTTTTGTTCCCCTCTTACAGATCTCACTCGTCACTCTCCCAAATCTCGCTCGCCACCCTCGCTTTTCTCACTTATACAAATAGAAGCGAAATGTATAAATTGTGTTTCTGTTTAAGAAAATTGTATATACACATGCAAGTACATATATTTTCGTCCTATACAGTTATAATAATACATAAAAATACTCTCTTGCCCAGTTTCTTTTGCCTTTCTTTCTTTCTCGTTTTATACAATTTTCAAATTGTATCTAATTTCTCTCTTTCTCGTTTTATACAATTCGATTCAATTGTATATTCCTTGTCAAGTCTCTTTTGTCTTTCTCTCTTTCTCATTTTATACAAACTCAAATTGTATATAATCGTTCTGTACACTTATAATAATACAATTCGTTTTATACACTTCATTTTTTATACAGTTCTATACGCAAGTGTCTTTCTCTTTCTTGTTTTATACACTTCGTTTTATACAATTTGCTTCAACTGTATATGTATAACGAATTATACAGTTTCTATGTTTGCTATGGAGCGCAATTGTGCAAATTTTGTTATAGCATATAAATATAAATTTTTTATTTGTTATATGTGAAAGTAGTCTTTAAAAAAATCGCCTATCGTATTTTTCAATATATGTTTAAGTTGTTTTCTTTTAGGAATTTCTATTACAAATATGGCAAATATTTCCTACAATTGGTTTATATATGCTATATGTTGCTTGGTTTCTTCAATAATATTATCGTGTCGGTATTAAATTCATTAATAATATACCATCCTAGGTCCTACTGTTGATTTTTAATCAATGCATGATAAAAATGCATTTACACACTCAACTTTTCAAAGTCTCAAATTTGGCCCCAGGCACTTTGGATTGTTTTTTTTTTCTCTTTCATATCAAAAAATTGACTTGAGAAATTCATGAACAATGATGTAATTATTCCATTAGGCTTAATGAATCTTGACTAATTAATGTACATTTGAATTATTTTCCTTTTTTTTAACGTGGGACTTAATTAAAGTTCAAAATTGAAATTTGATTTAAAGGTTGAGGAACAGTGGGACCACCTTTATTTTTATAAAACTTTGTAATTGCGTATAATTATAAAACTTTGGTTAAATATTATAGACTTTTTTAGTACTTTTTTGGAATTCGTTTGATTTCGTGAATCATATGAAAAGTTCCAATCATGTTTATTAACAGTAGAAAAAACGAATAAATTGGATATCAGAAAAGGGATTTATTTCATTTCATTTCATCATTATAGAAGTTGAAATATTGTAAATTATTTGTCAGTCTACTGTCGAACTTTTTTCCTTCACTTTATGCATGTTGTTTAATAAATAATTTCTGAAATATGAAAAGTTTATTAATAGTAACAAACAAAATGTTTCATTCAACCAAGGAATAAATAAAATTGCTAAGTAATAGATAAATCTGACCAGATGGTTGGGATAGTGATAGTCCCATAAGGAAGTGAAAAAAAGTGAACATGTTGTCTTTTGAGCCACAAAAAAGGAAAAAAATAAAGAAAAAAAACACAAAAAAAGTTAAAAATAAAAAGGACTATTTGTTCCTTTACACTATTTAATAATATATTTTAAAGGTATATATGTACTCAAGTGGACATCATAAATATTGTATCATTATGAATAGCAATGTATCCACGTGGACATATATATACTTTTAAATACACTATTAAATAGTGTAAGGATGAAATATTCTTCATAAAATTTAATATCGTAACATCAATTTTAACTAAAATTAAAGTATTTTTTAGACCCTTTTTTTTCCATTAATTTAACACATCTAATGACTTCCTACATTTGATACTAAAAGCTTTAGATTGACACAAAAGTTGGTCAAATATACATTCAACTTATTTTTGGCTTCGGAGAGTATTTGAAAAAATTAAAGGTAACTTAAAATAAGTTAAAAATTATAATAAAACGTAGGAGTCCCCTACTTTTTTTTAAGTTAAAAGTTATTTAAGTTTCATTTTTCATTTTTTGAATTAAAACTTATCCATATTTTAATCAATCCAAACTAACTCTAATAGCGACTCCTTTCCATTTAGCTAAGTCGAATAATTTCTTACTAATCAATAAAAAAAAAAACTAACACGCCGACATTTTAAAAAAAGTTCTAAGAACTTCTAAATATTTGATCGAGTATAAAGTTTAAGCAGGAAAAAACAGTACCCTTTTAAATTTATAATCTGAAGCTAACTCGTTGATAATTGTGTAACTATTAATCATAGAGACATCTTTAATTTTGAGGATAAACTATAAAAGAATAAATGTTTTAGTTGTTAGATCCTAGCCATATGCCTAAAAGGTCAATTATTCTTTTAATCAAGTGGTTTATCATTATTCATAATCCTAATTAGGCTTCATGATGATCAAACCTTAGTAATGTCTAAGTTTTGTTGGCATTATTAATCTTTTTATTAGGGGAAGAAGACAAAAAAAAATTATTTTTTTTAATGAAAAAAGTGAGTTAAGGAAGATGATTGGCATTTGCAAGAGTGCACTAAAGAGGTGATGATGATGAAAGTTTAAAGAGGCAATGAATATACAGTGGGGGTAATTGAAATAGCATGTGGTATGCCACTATTTGGTATAGGAAGCACAAAGGTATGGAGGACATACTTTTACACACTTTTAACATCTTTATGGGGTTTTGGGGCACTTGCTGCTTCCCACTTCACCTTTTTTTTGTAAATCACTTCTTTTCACAATCAAAATAAAGAAAAGAGTGAGACCCATCCACACCCCTGCCAGCTTGGCTGCTAAGGCAAACCAATAGGTGTGGGGGGGAGAAGTGAGAGATCAGCTAGTTAGTGATGATCAGTGACAAATTCAGAATTTACGATTTATAAGTGAATATTTACTACATAAAATTATGTTACGTATTGTAAATACTGAATTCAGATGAATTTTGAGTCGTGATGATGTATTTGCTTCTAGATTGAGGAGGGAAGAACTTTTGTGTGTTAGAAGGGAGAATATAGGTTTTTGTTATGAAATGTCACCTCTAAAATTTCAAACTTGTAAGCTGAGATTTTAAGCCATCTTTTAGAGGACAATTATCATCATTTTACAACTTTTATAAAGTTGTATAAGATTCCCCACTCACATTGCCTTGATATTATTCTTTATTTCTTTAATTATTTATTATTTAACAAGTTGTTCAAATTTCATAACTCATGAGCATTGGTCTATATCTTCTTAGAAATTGTGCATGCAGTAAAATTTTATTCAAAAAAATTTATTTATACAATTTGAGTTTGCTAATTGCAATATAGTGAGGCATATCTTCAAAGGTTTTCAAAGTTAATTAGAGGTAGCTGGCTAAGCTACACTTAATTAAACATTTTTTTTTTGAGTAGCTCTTTATAGGGAATGCCTACATGAATATAGGAACAAAGAGTTTGATAGAGTGTTGAGCCAAATTAACGCGTGTGGTGTGTTTATATCGATAAAATCAAATACAATTTTTAGCGGTAATAAATAAACAAATTAATAAAAGATATTGAAGTCTTTATCGACATTAGTTAACTGTCATTAGATTCATTTTTGCTAAAGACTTTAGAAACATATATAAAGAATGTTAATTATCACTAAAAATACATATATAACAGTAATTGAGCTATCACCTTCACATTGCTGCTAAGATTAATTTAATTACCATATATAAAGTCACAATCGAAAATGAAATTATATTTGATAATATTTTAGCAATAAATATTTGAAATAATATTCATACTTAAATATTATATTAAGGTATAATTTATTTATTTTTTGTTATAATATTTTCTTTGTTTCAAAAGAATGATTCTATTTCCTTTAGTCTATTAAAAAAATGATTTTTTTTTTTTGCAACACTTTAATTTAAACTTTTTACATGACATATTTAAGACCATAAAATTAAAGAATATTTTAATATATTTAACATAACTTTAATTTAAAATAACAAAATTAAAACATTTTCTTTCCATAAACTTCATTTCACGTCATATTAGATCATCATATTTAAACGGATGGAGTATTAGTTTTATTTGTTTTGTGATAGAAGGGGCATAGAAGAGAGGAAAGGACAAAGAGACGGTAAAAGTAAAGCATGGTGTAAAATTTATTTGCATTCTGTATATCAAACCAATACAAATTTATCATGTATTTAAATTTATTATTTATTTTACTTTATTAAATTATATAATAATAATAGAGATTGCATTGATTTGACATAAATATCTTATACGAGTAAAAAAAATTTTGAATTAATTAGTTAGCTATTAAATAAGTTATATTATAAGTTGCCCACCCCTTTATACAGTAGTGAGTGAGTTGTTTGGCAGAAAAATAATAAAGCGGCTGGCACTAACACCACCAATATCCATTGGTGTCAAGCTTTAAGGGAAGAACCTAAATGTGATGTGACCATTTAGCTTTTTTATTGAAAAATTATGAATTTATATCATTTAATTAGATATTATAGCTATAATTTTTTACTTCTGATCGAGTTAATCGTTAGTTATGCGGATTGACTTTAAATTGTATAATTAGTTATGTTTGCATGATTAGTTATATTTGTATAATTCACACTTAACAATTATTCGTTTGATTGTATTTATATACGAGGATTTATATTTGTATATGCTGATGATTTCTTTTGGTTTATCAGTTTTATCACCAATACGTTCAATCTTTTTATGTATAACCTTTAAAAGTTTGTATAAATGTGTAGTCTTTGTATCTTGTATAATATAATTTATATAGTGCAAGTTGTCTAATATATTTTGTATAACTATTTAAAGTTCATATGTTTATGTTTGTGTCAATGCGATGTTTCAAGTTTTATCATATTTGTATAATTTCTGACTTTATATTACTCAATTATACAAAAACACTAAACTATACAAACGTAGCAACGAGTTATACAAATGTGTATCATATATACACTTCTCTCGTTCGCCTCTCTCCTCCATCTCCCAATCTTGTTTGCGTCTCTCCTTCTTCTCCTAGTCTCGCTTGTCATATATACAAATGCATATGTATAATATACAATTATCGAACCGATGTCCGATATACATTTACAATTCACCTCTCTCCCCACTCTCTGCTCTCTCTCGCTTGCCTCTCCCAATCTCGCTCTCCTCTGCCAATCTCACTCACAATTTATACAAATACATATGTATATAATTGATATTCATATATAATTCACCTCTCTCCCACTTTGTCCTCCCTCGCTTGCCCCTCTCTTCTCTCTCTTATTCTCACACATTTCTCTCCTCCCTATAAATCTATAAATGTAACTATGAATGTAATTAGCCTTTTTTGAGTGACTATATACAAAAGTTCCTCTTCTTTTTTTCATATGTAAAAGTTGTCTCATATTTTCACCAATATATTTTTCATGCCTATGAATTGGCATAGATTCGTTACCTTATTAGGATGGTTAAAAGTTAAAACAAAGCATAGCGTTTTTTGCTTGTATTTATATTTGTAGAGAGTTTTTAATTTTCAATAAAATGTTGCTATGAATTTTTTTATTTGCCAAAAAAAGAGAGTATTTTCACCAATGTATGAATGACTTGTTGAGATATGAACCTGAAAAACAAAAACTATTTTGATCTCGTAACAAATTTACCTATTTATGAATTTAAAATCAAAATTAACCAAATGCGAAAATCTCTGTGAAGGCATCACTTTGCTTTCCTATGTTTATCGATGTGAAACATAATCGGGCTCAAATATTCGATTTTGGGCCTTCAATTTAATCTGTTACAAAAGGACTCACGGGATCTTTGGGCTTTATACAACTCTCTGAAGCCCAAATGTTTAGATCCATTTCTAGATAGGGAAAATTACGCAACAAAGTAAACTTATATTATTTAATTACTCATCATAGTTATAGTTTGTTATAATTATCACTCACGACTAATAATGACATTAATTACGTGGACTAACTTACAATTTGTATAATTAGTCACGTTTGTATATGTATAATTCGCTAGAATATACAAATACATATGTATGATATACAATTGTTTAACCTATATACATATAAAGTTAACCTTTCTTCCCTCTCTCGCTCTCCTCTCTCATCCCTCTCTCAATTTCGCTCGCTTCTTTCCTCCCTCTCTCAATCCCTCTTTCCATATATACAAATACACATGTATAATATACAATTATCTAACCAATATACATATACAATTCACCTTTCTCCTAATCTTTTTCCACTCTCTCGCCTCTCTCCTTTCTCTTCCAGTCTAGTTCGCTTCTCTCCTCCTTATAAAATGTAGCTACAAATTATCAAACTATAACTATGAAAGTAACTAATTCTTTTTAAATGACTATATCTGAAAAATTCCTTTCTGAATAATAGTTACATTTAAAATTGAATATGTACTTATTTTATAGATTTATTTAAGAATAAAATTATGTTTTTATTAACCGTCACGACTATTTGATTAATCTTAAAAAATTCATAACAGCAGGGTTCAGCCGACCAAATAAACAAATCACCTTACAAATTATAAATATTAGTTAAATGATAACTTCGAATAGCAATAACTAATTTTAAATATAATATTTTATATATATATAATAAGTTATTCAAAAACTAATAAAAGATTTAATAGAAGTTATTAAATTCAATGAAATTATACTAATAATGTAACCAACTGTTCCACGTGTGACGTTTTCCAAGTGAAACGAACACCCATCTTAATATTCAGACTCATCACAAACAGAATAAGCTGGCATAAAACAAAATGAGTAGCTACGTGTCACCATCGAAGGTGCTCCCTTAATAAAAAAAAATTCGTATTCTAGCTATTATATTTTTTTTAACAAGAAGCGTTGTCTTTTTAATAGAGTCGTACATATGTGAATATAAAATAATCGAGATTTAAAATAAATCGTAAAAAAATAAAAATTAGCTATGTGTGTGGTCTTATTTCATATTTTGTGTGTGTTTGATATGGGAAAACATTTTTTGGAAAATGTTTTTTAATTTTTTCATGTTTAGTTGGATAAAAGTTTTAGAAAATGTTTTTTAAATTAATTTATTTTCCTCAAAATTAAGAAAAACGACTTTCCTTCAAAAATTAAGAAAAACATTTTTCAAAACTCTCTTCCAATTTTAAAGTACATTTTTTTAGGGAAAAAACAATTAAAAAAAATTCAATTTTAAAATTTTATTTTCTTACCGGATCCCTGACCCCACCCACCCGCTACCGGTCAGTCCCCCTCTCCCAAAACCCACCCCTTCTCAAAAAATTAATTTTACTTTTTAAAAATATTTTCAAGTTCAAATTTTTATTTTTAAACTCCTACACCCTTTCCTCCACCCCGAACTTCCCCAAAAAAATAATTTTGTTTTTTAAAAATACTATAAAGTTATATTTTATTTTTTCACTTCAACCCCCTCCCCTTGCCCTTCAAATAAAAATTATTTTTAAAAAATATTTTCAATTTCATAAATTATTTTCTACTCTAGTAAAAATAAAAGATGTTTCTCAAAAAAATCTTTCATTCATAAATCAAACACTAAAAATTATTTTCGAAAAATATATTCTACTTATCAACTAAACATGAAAAAATAAATCTAAAATCTATTTATTTTCCAGAAAAATATTTTCTAGAAAAACATTTTCCACGTAAAACATTTTTGTTTGTACCAAACACACCCTCCATGTTATTTCTTTTACTTTTGTCCATTCAAGTCCTTTGTCACTTTTTTCCATACATTTCCTGCAAAGAACCTTCATACTTTCTGCTTTAAAGATATTTGTACGCATAGTCCATAGACATCTTTAGCTAATTTATATCATTTGTCAAACTATACTTTTGTCACATCATATTTTTTACTCCTTTTGAACACTTTGTTCCTCACGCCCAAACTTTACACCGCACTAATAATACTTGTACAAGTAAAATATTATGGTAGGGGTAGTTTGGGAAGAGGGATTAGATAAATAATACAAGTATTAATCAACTTTGATACTATTTATCTAAAAGTTTCTCTTCAATACTACTGTTTATAGTACATAATTAACCATGTCATTAGTAATAATACCAAAATTAATCCTGTTCTAATATATTCTATTCAATGTTAGTGTTTTTTTTCTCTAATACGCCCTATTCATTTAATAAAACAAACCATATATACTGAACTTATTAATATATCATATTCAATATTATTCTTATACGCTCTACTTGACAAGTTCTTGTCAGCTTACCTATTCTCACCATAAAGGATGGGAATATTTGTCAAATTTCTAGCACTCTTAACACTTTTTGGTAAATATCTTAATTAACAGATAAGCTAAAGATCAAAGGAGATTTAAAAAGATGTTTAAGTCTGCTTTAATTACTCTTTTAGATGTGGTTGTTGATCAAGAAAGGAGTAGTATAGTGAACTAACTTGGAATCTAATCTTGATATGGAGACAAACAAAATGCCATAGTACTATTTAATATCTATGGGAGAATTTTCTTTCAACATCAAAAAAAATTCTATAAATCTACTCCTTCTATAACAAAAAAAAAAAAAAATCACCACTAGATTTATTCCAAGTACAAAGTACCCTTGTTGAAATCATGTAAAAGAAGACAAAAAATGAAAATTTTGGCTTAAGAAAATATTCCCAGAATTTACTTTTCTTAAAGTCTGATAAAAAGCAAGAAATTCCCAAAAAGTAATTTTGCCTAACATCAAGAAGAAATTATGTCCCTTCATTTGATACAGTAAAAGTTATTTCTTGGATTCCCCTTAAACCATTTCACACTTACAAAACTCACTCTTTGCAAATTGAGTTTGAAGATTCAATCTTTTTCTCTCTTGTGTACACAAAAACAATAACAACATTCTTGATTAGTAATGTCTTTTTCAAGTGGAAGATCAACAGGACAATCTTATAATGGGATTGTTAGAAGAATGGTGAGTCTTCCTCGTAGTATAATGGGAGGATTTTCAAGAGTAATGGATCAAGGAATGGACTTAATGAGAATTGGAGGAAGAAGAAATCATCAAGAACAATTACCTCATCCTAATTTTCCTTATCAACACCCTTATGAATTCCCTTTTCAAGATTCATTTGATTTTCCTCCTTCAATGGTCCAAGAAGAATGGGCATTTTTGAACAATTTTGAGCAAGAATATGGAACTCAACATCCATTTTTCTATGCTTGTAAGTTTATGGATGCACTAAAGATAGCAAAGGATGAGCATAAGTTCTTGTTTGTGTACTTTCACTCTCCACAACACCCTTTTACCCCTTCTTTCTGCAGTGAGACTTTGAGTTGTGATCTTGTGGTGCAGTTTCTTGATGCAAATTATGTTTGTTGGGGTGCACTTGCTGATAGAGGAGAGGGTTTGCAGATGGCTACAAGTCTAAGGGCTTCAAGTTTCCCTTTTTGTGCCCTTGTAGCTCCTGCTCCTGGAGATAGCATAGCTGTGCTGCAACAGGTTAACTAGAGTCTGTTATTTTCAATTTCAGTTCATTTTTTGTTGTATTGTCCTCCTATTTGTGTATAACTCCGAGACGGTAAGAGTTGTTGTCGTGTGACTTAGAGGTCATAGTTTCGAAATATAGAAACAAACCTTGTGAGGATATGTGTAATAGACCCCACATAGTCCAACCATTTCCTCAAACCCCATGCATAGCGGGAGCTTAATGTATCTAACAACTAAAAAATAATAAAGAAGAATAGAAACTTCCCCTGCTTCTATCTATAACAAGACTCAACTAGAATTCAGGCGTGTGACCAAGTGGTCAATGAAGTAGATTGGGCACTATGAGATGTTAGGTTCAATTTCCAAGATAATAAACTAGGTCATTTCTTTCTGTCTATTCTAGCCTTGATTGACAAAGTTACCTCGTCGTTGTTGCTGGTGGGAGGCGTTAGGTATCCTGTGAAACTAGTCGAGATGCCCGTAAACTAGCCATGAACGCGACCATTATCAAAGTAAACATTTTTTGTGAAGTAGGTAATGTACTTCAGATGGTACTTACACTTTTTTCTCCTCACATACTTTGAATAGTTGGAAGGTCCAGTTTCTCCAGCTGAATTAGTGGAGATATTACAAAGAACAATGGAAGAACAAGGATTGGCTTTTGGCAGTGGAAGGGTCAGAGAAGAAGAAAATTTAAGGGCGGATCTTCGACTAAGGGAAGAACAAGATGTAGCTTACATTGCATCTCTTCAGATTGATGAGGTCCATTTCTGTTTGTTATATTTACTAGCTCTACATTTCTTCTTATCGAGAGAAAACTCGATATCAAACCAACTTCCTTCACTTTTTTTCAGGAGAAAGAAAAACTCAAGAATATAATGCCCTCGCAGCGGAATTCAAAACCAGAACATGTTCCAAATAAATCAAATCAAGAGAAACCTAAACCAAATCCAACACAAATCCAATCCAGTAAGCAAAAAGAAACAACTTCTGCTATAGCAACTACGCAAAATCCGCCACTATCCCAATCTAGCAAGAAAAAAGATTCTATCTTTGCCAAAGTAACTATGCAAAATCCTAAACAATCCCATTCTAGTATGAAGAAAGAGTCTACCAATGCAACTGCAGGAAAAAATACTCAAATGACTCAGGTAATAGCACAGTACTCTATCTCTTGGTGTTGCATATGAGTTATATATATGGATAGCGTAAATAACATGATTGTTAACTTAGAATAAATGTCAAGTAACATGTCAGTGTATATAACTTAAAATCCGTGACATACTGATGATTGGTATACTCGACTTTCTTGATGAATTTGTTCAGATTGCAATTCGATTTCCAAATGGTGAGAGGAGGGAGCAGAGCTTCTCATCAACAGACAAGATTCAAGCAATATTTAGGTACGTCGATTCACTAGGATTGCCTGGAGTTGGAAATTACAGACTGATATCAAACTTTCCAAGGAAAGTGTATGGTGTGGATCAAATGGGAGTAACACTCAAAGATGCAGGCCTTCATCCTAAAGCAAGTCTTTTCTTAGAGCTTCTTTGAAGTTATAATTAATCGTCATATAATCGAAATATTTGGTATCATACTCTGTAGCAAAGCGTATATGACATTTATACGCACAAATTATACATTACTATCTTTATGTATGTATTGCAGCAGCCCTAAGATTTATGTAAGGATAAGTTCTTTCTTTTTTTTGGTTCGGTGTGTGGAAGCCCATATTGGAGGGCCGACTAAACTTGGATCGCGCACTACCCAGTGCTTGAACCCAAAATTTCTGATTAAGGGTGAAAGACTCTCACCAGTGTACCATAATTCATGTTGGTAAGTAAAGATAGTTTCAATGCTAAGAACTATAATGATTTATCTGATACTCTATAGTATAATACATATTTGTTTCGACAGTATTTCATTAATTTACTTACGTAAATAATAAATTTTAATGATAAAATCATTACTCATGCATTTCAGAGCTAAGCGAGAAACTCATGTACAAAGAAAAGCTTAATTTTAAATTTTTAATGATAGACCGATGTTGATTTGAATGATTTCTATCACCAAAGAGCGTAGTGTAAGTGCAGTTAGATGTGTTAAATAGGCAGGATTGAAATTGAAGATATTAAAATGGTTTGAAACTGAAAATTGATTGGGTCATGATATCAATATCACCGAAGGATGTAGTGCAGTTAGGGGTGTCATATGGGCGGGGGTTTAAATTGAAGATATTAAAAGTATTGGTTTGAAATAGAAAACATGTTGGGTAATGATCTGCAAGAGTTTACTTTGATCTTAAATGAATTAGATCGAATGGGTTGAAAAGCGAGTTGGGTCATGATCCGTCCAATTTGATCAGCTAAATTTCAATAATTTTAACACATTGTACTTTTATAACCACAATTTGAATTAAAAAAAAAATAAATACAAATTGATAGGTAAATTCTAGAAGATGCAAAAAGATGGTGATCCATGCAATCAATATGGAACTACATTAAATCAATGCAAATAAATAATCTTAAAACATATTGGAATTAGAGATTAAATTAGATTCAATTTAAAATTCTGTTAAATGAATTAATATTTAAGTGGATTGAGATTGAACACAATTCTAATTTTCACGTTTTTTTTCAGCACGAACTTTATATTTTTATTAGACTTATACATATTTTAGCCCGATCTGATCCACCTATTCTTATATTATTATAAATTTGTGCCTGTTACAAATATAGGTCTCTTGCACTTCAATATCCGACAGTATAGTAATTAAAAACTTGATTTAGAATAACTTAGGTTTAGTTTGGTTTAGTCTCGATATTTTATGTAAGACACGTAATTTTGAAAGTGTTATTGTAATTTTAGATTGATTTGTATACTACTGAGTCTACTCCTAAAATTCTTTTTTGAGGAGTACATTTATAAAATAAGAAAGATTGTATCGATTATAAACCAAACTCGTTTCAAATTAAGTTAACATTTTATATGTACATGACATTGTGTCGATTATAAAACAAACTCATTCCAAATTAAGTTACATACTTTGTAAGTACATGACTTTGTGTGATTTATTCTAAAAACTATTTTCAAGCCCTCATTGCACCAGAATTCAATTTGAAGCAATATCTTAGATTATATTTATAAAAAATTCTCAAATTAATTTATGCGTCAATCATACATTCAGTTAGAAACAAATCTATCATTATAGAATTAAAAAATATTCCATATTATATAAAAAATCTAGAATACTTCAATTAAATCCTTATTTGTGTCATATAATTTGTCTTTCATCATAGCAAAATCAATACGAGATTTTTTGTGTGAATAACATATTTAGTTCTTTATTAATCATTGATCTTTACAATTATAATTTTGTTAAAATATGAACCAAACTATATTTCGAAAATATACTTAATCACTCCATGCTAATATAATAGCTTAAGGGTCATCATTCTCTAGATCGATCAGTCTCGTTCTCAACCTAGTTCTCATTCCCAGCCTCAGTCTCATGTTAATAGCTTAACGGTGTTCTTTTGGGAGATCGACTTGAAATGATAAATTGTTTTCCAACATTCTTGGAGATCAAACACATCTCAAGGAGGTCGACATCATCCAACAATTCGAAAATTACGCTACTGAATGTCCTCAAATCTTGGAGAAGTTTAGTAGAGAAGAATCAAGATAACAACAACATAATACTCACAAAGATTCATCAATTAACATCACAATTTCTATTTATTTATTTTTCTTATAGTAAATTTTTAGCGCTTAGAAAAATTTGTTGCGAATAATATCATATATAAATTTTTAAGACGGTTTATAAGTGATTTTAAAAAATAAGCTAGTGGTATGTGGTATATTTGTTAGTTATTTCTTATTATGATGATTTTACTTTTATTTTTTATTAATATAAAAATAGTAAGTTTATATATTTTTATATGGGAAAATACATTTTAAAAAAATTTGAACTTGGTCTGAAAACTCACTTTAGCACTTAAACTACACGGGCGTTTAAATACCCCTTTAACATCTTTGAAATGAATTAAAAATCACCCTAGAGGATGACATGACAAAGAGAGTGAGTTCACTCTCCTAATAGCGTGTGAAAGAGTTAAAAATAATAATAAATATTACAAAATCATACAAATGACATATTTTTATTGGTCAACGTATAATATATATTTTAAATATTATTTTCTTAATATATTAAATTATATTAAAATATATGAATCATTTTATTGGCCCATAAAAAAATTAACTCTTATTCTCTTTATTTTATTGTCTTTCCCATTGAACCATCATTTTTCCTCCATCTTCACCTTTAACTCTTTTAACTAATTCAATTTCACAATCTCTTTAGTAATCTACAAAACCTAACACCACTATCTTATTATTGACGTCAATTTCATACATATAAATTTTATTGATTTTTACTAGAGTGAAAAAAGTTGCTAGTACCGTACTTTGAGGAGGTAAAATCAGTGATTTTTTTATTTTTGATTTTTTCAAAGACGAAGGGAGTGATGGTAGATCCTTTATCTCTCCGGTGTCGAATGTTTACCAAATAAAACGCCAAAGGAAGAGAAACAGACTGATTGTTGTTGTTTTTGTTGCTCCGTCTAAGAGCTTCGAAGCTCACTATTGATGGTGTTTTAAGAAAGAAAGTGATGACGAAGTGGTGATTCGGTTGTTTGTTGGTGTTTTGAAGAATCTAGTAGTGGAACTTCGGCGGTAATTTGAGAGTTACGATGAAAGGAGTTTGGATGGTGGACGTAGTTGAAAATTATGGAGAGGGAAAAAATGAACATTGAAGAGTTAGACATGGTGAAGAAGTAAGGGGGTGGGTGGGGGCTGGGTTTGGGGTAAAATAAAAATGGGTCAACATTTTTAGTTTTAATTTTTGAAAATACACTTTGAATTAATTAATTAGTGTAAATTAATTTTAAGAAGTGTTAAAGAAAAATGATGAAAATAATTAATGACGTATTGCTGATATGACATTATTGTGGCACTTACATGGCTATAATGTGGCATGTGAGAGTGGATAATAATCTAATGGTGGTTTTTAATTCATTTCAAATATGTTAAGGGGGTATTTAAATGCCGTATAGTTTAAGTGCTAAAGTGAGTTTTCGGACCAAATTAGGGGGATTTTATGTCTTTCCCTTTTTATATTTTAAAAAGAGATGAAAATATACAAAATTATTATAACCGTATAAAAAGAAGATAACGTAATCGAAAAAAAAGGGAAAAAATGAAGAAAGAAGATAAAACCGAACAAAAAAATCTAAGTAAAACAAAAACAAAAAAGAAATCAACAAGAGAAAGGGAAACAAAAAGTGAACATCCTTAATTGTTTGGAAGAATTTTTTTTATTATTAATATGCATTAATTAGTATTATTCTATGGGTTCATTTATTGCTTCTAAAATAAATAAAATGACAAAAGAAGAAGAAAATAAGTTAATAAATAAAAAAAAGCACAAAACGAACAAAAAACAAAAACAAAGGAAAGAAGAAGTTTTTATTAAAAAAAAGAAAGAAAAAGAAGAAAAAAAAAATTATTCGAATTATTGACATGAATAAAATGCTTCAAAACAAAAGGAGACCTTCAAGTAAATAGTTTGAATTGAACAAAATTAACGAGGAAGAAGACAAATCAAGATAATATTATTTAATTATTTTTTGTAAATCATATAGTATGAGCAGCTTGTTTTGACAAGACAAATGAAAGAATTTTGTGGCTCTAGTTATACTCTACCAGTAGATATTATTTAAGAGATATCTTCTTTCATTTCTCAATTATGTTTCAGCTATAAGTATTTTGCTTCTTTTTTTTTTTCTTAGTGATATTATGAATATGTTTTCTTATATTATTGTTCTGAAGCACCCTATAAAAATCCGTCAAATATTTTATTTGAGCTATCGATAATTCTTTTGTGACTGAAGTTAATTTTAGGTATGAAAAATATAAAAATTATATTTGTATATTATATTTATAGTTATTATAATTACGCTTAGTAACAAACTTTATAGTTTTTTATGACTATGAATTTGTATATCTCAGTATGAATATACATTAAAAAAAATTGTATTTGGATCTACTTGTATATTTTGATTTACAAATAAGTCCAGCATTTGCATATTTCAATTATATTTTGATATAAAAAAGGTCATGTGGCAAAAACATAAAATATTTATTCCAAATTATAACCTCATATTAACACATTTTTGAGCTCCTGTCATCAAATTTGTGGACAATAAACACTATTTACGGAGAAGCAAATAAGTGCTAAATTTGATTCTCGCTCACGATTTTTCCTTCTCCTTCCGATCATTCAAACAAGAAGAAATTGCTCTCGATTGTTCAATTATTTGATAAATAATCACTATGAGTCAAACTCAATAGAATTTGAGTTAGTACCATAAATTTGGTCTTATAAGTATTTGTTTGGTCTAGATATAAATAATCTCACTAAAAATAAAATTACAAGTTCAGCAATATATTTTTTCACTATAGAAAGATGAATTTTTAAGTAAAAAAATAAATAAAAATTCAAGCCCGTACTTCTTTATTTACCGGCATTGCAGGTCCTAGGTCTGATTTGGACGTGATTTGAAATCAGATTAAAAATTTGAAGTCTGTTTAATCATATGGTTTGAATTTATTTTTCATAGACATGAAAATTTTCACAAATTGTGAAAAGTATCAAAATTTGTGAAATTCTTATACTCCCTCCGTCCAATTGTTGTTGTTCACTATATTATTTTGAAATGTCTAATAATACCTGTCCATTTTATGAAATTAAAAGATAATTTTACGCTCGGTTCATAATTTATCATTTTCAGTAGTTATGATCATTTTTCTGTTATATTTATTATATTCAAATAATAAAATTATTTTATCATTAAAGTATATTAAAGTATGTAAAGTTAATAGTAAATAATTATTATTGGGAGAAAAATATACTCTTACCAAATAAAGAAGCTCATAAATAATAGTAGTATTTTATTTTTTTCCATCAATGAGTAGTAGTCTAGTATATCATAATTCATAATTAAATACAAAAATCACATGTGAAAGATGGGTGAGCCAGAATAGGTGGCGTCTTACCCGCCATCATACATATAACTGTGTTTCTTTCTATCTATGTAGAAGAAGAAGAAGGGGGAATTCAAAAGAGAAGTTGAGGAAATGTCATTCCAGTTGGTTCTTAGACCTCCATTACTAGGTCGTCATCTTGTCAAAGCTACACCGATTGTTGCCACTGGATATAGCAGATTACGTATTCGGAATTGCCTCAATATGGACCCTCACAAATCGCAAAAGGTGTAAGTAGTCTCCCAACCACTAACTTTGATACTTCAATTTATCAGGAATTTGTGTTTCCAGTAAAATCAAATATTATGTTTTGGAGTTGACCTATTATTAGGTTTTTGCAGTTGTTGAATAGAAAGGAGTGATGTTTGGACTGCATAGATTTCTCAGTTTGTTCTTCAATTAACTATCTACTGAAAAATTCGCTCGAGTGCCTGCAGGACAAATCTTTGACATCTTATTCTCAGCTTCTAACTGAAGTGATTGATTTCTATGCAATGATTTTCAGTTTTCTATTGATATTTATAGTGTGTGCTCTTGAACTATTTTATTTTTCATGAAATTTGTGGAAGATTGATATGAAGTAATTTCAATCCAAAAGGTCATTCTGACTGTGTAATCAAACTTTGCGACTCCATGAATAATTATGGATTCTCCACAACTCAGTTCAAGGAGACTATGTAACTCTGGTTATGTTGTACTGAATTTGACTGGAATATGAGATAAAACCCCCCATTTTTAAATAAAAATTCTTGGTTGAATACTAGAAAATTTGTTAGTTAAATTCCATCTCATGAGACTCAGCATATATGCCCTTCTCACACAAACAATGCTGCGATAAAATCTGATGGTGCCACATTTGTACTTTGCAGTTAGTGTTGGATGTAAAGGAGAGACTTAAAAGGGAATATACAGATCTCCCTGTTGGAAGAAATGGAAGAGACGATGAGGAGATGATTCTATGGTTCTTGAAGGATCGTAAATTCTCAGTTGATGATGCTGTTTCCAAGCTGCATAAAGCCATTGTAATTATGTTGTTTATGTTACTAGAATCATCACGATAATTTGACTGTCATACTCTGACTAGTTTATTTAAAGGAAAATAAAATATAGCTTCTCTAATGTTGATTAGCACATAATCATATATTCACCCATAAGGCATCAGCTATCTTCTTCTTTTTACTCTTCTCTGATTTAATTTCCTCCTTCCATCTGGTTTCTGAAGGTGGAGAGAATAGACTTATTCTTCCTCTGCCTTTCATTGACTTGTCCACACTGTGTCAAAAGAATTTTCTCATGAAGTGGCTATATAAAACATGGGACACTGTATTGCTAAGAGCTTAGGATTACTACAAACATTTCATTTCCTCATGGTTATGAGAAGAATGGGAGTATTTTTCCTCCTTCCTGCCAGTAGACTTGTTTTGCTGTGTCAATCCTTCATTTCAATTATCATGAAATTACTTAAGAGCTGCATCTGAGCTGAATATTTGCAATGCTATAATAGTTACTGTAAGCTTCAAGAGTAAGAAGGGACACTTACGATGATGTATCTCCCAAACTTTCATATCAGAGATGGCGTCATGAATTTGGTGTATCAGACTTGTCAGAAGAGTCAGTTAAAAATAGTGCTGAAACTGGAAAAGCATATGTGCATGACAGTTTTGATGTCAATGGAAGACCAGTCTTGATAGTGGACGCATCAAAGCATTTTCCCCAGGTAACAATGTGACCCAGCTTATCTTAAAACTAGTTTAGTAACACCAGAATGCTGTATCTTTACCATTTGCTTTTCATTCAGAGAACTAAACTTTCAATCCACCTCTATTTTGACTGATCAGAATTTCTTAGGTTCTACGTGCCTGATTTCATTGTTGTAAAAGCTTGAAGAATTTTTTTAATTTTGTTAACTTGAGTGAGTGAAATTTGAAGTATTAATGATGTAGACAACGAAACATGCATTTGTACTTTCTCCTACTTAATTCATGCATGAGTGGATTTTGCTATCATGAAACTTCTGAATTTGACCCTTAGCTAGATCTGATTCTTTATATTTATTGAAGTACTTTTTCAGAATGCTTCCAATTGTACTAATTGGAAATATAAAACTTATCTAACTACTATAATTTCTTAAGGAGGATAAAGTGTTCATCGAAACTTGTGATTTTGGGTGGAAAAGAAATAGAATGTTTGGAACTGGAGATTTCTTATGAAACAAAATTTTTACCCTGTAGATCCTGTTTAGCTGTTCTAATCTATACTCTAAAATTTGGTGCCACAGAAGCAGGATCCTGATGAAGATGAGAAGTTATGTGTCTTTCTAATTGAGAAGGCATTGAGTAGACTTCCTGCTGGCAAACAAGATATACTTGGTATATTTGATCTAAGAGGGTTTGGAACAGAGAATGCGGATCTTAAGTTCCTTACTTTTTTGGTAATGTCCTTTGTAGTTGCTCTTTTACATATTTTGCATGGTTTATCTCTCCGTGCCTTAGTTCAGGACGATTTAAGTCGTAAGGTTTTCCACCTTCTATCTCTTTTTTCTTTTGTGGCTAAACTATGCTGATACAATACTTGTTTTATCACCTTTGTCAAGTAAAACTCAACTTTCATGATGCTGATACATCATGAAAAAGTATGCTTGAAAGTTCAGTGTGAGAAACTTAATGGTGTTCCTCATGGTATTTACTTGTATTTTTGTATATAGCATTTAGCAATTTTCATCAGAATCTTGAACAGTTTAAAATTGCCTGCTGAGTTCCTTTTATTCATTCTGACACAGTTTGATGTATTCTACTACTATTATCCAAGACGATTGGGTCAGGTTCTTTTTGTTGACGCTCCTTTTGTGTTCAAACCACTGTGGCAGCTTGTCAAACCCATGCTCAAGCAATACGCTTCATTGGTAAGAATTTCCATGCTATATCAGTTAAGGAGTTAATTGACTTCTCACGTGTATTGTTTCGGTTTGAGTTATAAATCGTATATCCAAAAGCCTGTCTTATATCCTCACTATATAGTAAACATAGTCCATTATGATTTTATTCGAAGAACTAGGCAAGTTGTTGAAGTTATTTACCCTATGCATCAGCTCGTCATGGTTGCTACTAATGCCTGTGTTTATACAGACACACTGAGATAGTATAGTTACTGCCTGTAACCTCACTTTTTATGTCTGCTTTTAGCCATTATACAGTGAGCCTCTGGGTTAAAGCAAGCATGATATATCCATATGATTAGGCGTCTTTGAAGCAATAGTCCTCAGTTTCTCATAACTTTCATTTCATGATTAGTTATTTGTGTCATTCAAACCTTTTATGCTTTGCCATTAATAAATTGGACAATATAAATGACTATATCATGTCTTGATTACGTTATCTTCATTTTATTTTCGACAGAACAAAAATAGTTCTATTTTTTCAGCTGCTTTGATATGATATCGTCTTACACTTGTATTTGCAATTTCAAAGGTGAGATTTTGCTCAGCAAAGGAGGTCAGGGAGGAGTATTTTACAGAAGAGACACTCCCAGCTAGCTTTAGAAAATGAAGAGAAGGAGCACTTGTTACACCAATGGTTTGATATATAGTAACAATAGAAAAGACAGGTACTCGATACACAGAACCTTCGTCCAAGATAACGATGACAAGCTCAATGTTGTAATGGGCTAGTGAAATCGTACTCTAGTTTACGTGAATTGAAGACAATCTTTCCTAAATCCCTGTGTTAGAGTTACGATCATTTACAACATCAATGATGTATCCAAAAAAAAAAACTCATACAGTGTATACTTGGTTTGATTTATATATACAATAAAAATCTCCTTGAAAGTTTCTGTTATGAGGCTCCTGTTGCTCTTTTCAACACTAAAGCTTGTCACCCTTTGATCCTGTTATGAACCAAGTTTGCTATTGAAGTTGAATAGGGTAGAAGCGCGAGAGTCCATTATTCACTGAGTTTTGAAGTTGTAAACACCGAATTTCTCGGTTTTCCCAAGGGAGAAGGACTACTGCAAATTGAATGACATTTTAAGGTAAGGTACTTGTTTATATCATTTGCTACTAAGCAAAACTATTCTCACTCTCTTAGAGTAATGCTGTTGTTTTTACTCATATGCTCACTTCAGAATGTCATATCACTACCTAATGGTTTTGAGAAATGAGAATACAGGCCATACAGCTCATTTTATGATGAAAAGGCCATCTGGAGATGGTGCTCCTTTATGAAAGAAAATGGCATACAATATTGTATGAGAAGTAATCTTCCAAAACTTCATTTCTCTTGTTTTAATACATAAAATAACATAACAAAAAAGGTAGTTAAACAATCTTTTTAATCTCGTGGTTTTAAAACTAAAATACGTATAATAATGTAACAAAATGTGTTGATTCCAATTTTCAAATGAACAATGTCAAATGTTGAGATGGTTAGTAAAACATAAAAAAAATTACAGTAGAATAGTGATGAAATATAGAACTTTAGGGGCTAAATCATAAATTCACAAATTGTGAGACCGAGTGATTTTGCAATTAAATCTTAGTTAGGAGGGGCCTTAGTGAAGGTTCCTCGAAACAAGCAAACAAGTCATAAATATATCATCAGTTCGTCACTGTTGAAAGGGTAAGCTCTGTTGTAAGGAAATGGAGAAGTCAAGGTTGAAGAATGGTTTAATAATCGTATTTGCAATAACTATTGCGTGTTCAACGGAACTGTGCAAAGCAATTGAATCACCAGAGTACAGAATAGTGCACTCAGAATCAGATTTTGAAATCAGACATTACAGAGAGTCGGTATGGATGGCGGCACCCGTCAACGAAATATCCTTCGAAAAAGCAACCAGAAATGGTTTTCACAGGTACCCTTTTCCTCATTTTTTTTTCATTTGTTCACTTTTTCTTCTTATTCTTTACTAACCAATGATTAGAGTTACCCATACCTTTTCGAAATTAGAGTTGATGGCTTTTTTGCAGCTTTTAACTTATTGGTGATCCCCAATTTGATCTCTAATCTTATAGGCTTTTCCTAAGTTATAATTCGTTATACATAAGCTGCTTACTAGTTTGTAAGTGAGATTTGCATGTACCAAAACAGAAATATATAATCAAAAATACATTTCAATCTTAGGTCTAGCAACCTGTGGTGCGGCCTAGTGGTCAATGTAGTCACTACCTTAAGAGAATATAGAAAGTAAATTCAGGAAATATTTTTGGTATAGAAAGTCAAATTCAGGATATTTCAGTTGCGCGAATTTCCTGTGTGACAGTCTCAGACACCTAGATTTAGGGCTGCTAGAGGCAAAAACAGTAGGTGATTTCTTCCCATATGTTAAAATCTGGGTGGGTGGATAGAGTTACCCGAAATATATATTGGTGGGAGATAGCAGGTATCCGTGGGTGGATTTAGTTGAGGTGTGTACAAGTTGGTCTTTGACACCGGCTCGAATGGGAGATAGCAGGTATCCGTGGAATTAGTTGAGGTGTGTACAAGCTGGTCTTTGACACCAACTCGAATGGGAGAGAGCAGGTGTTCGTGGAATTAGTTGAGGTGGTTACAAGCTGGTCCGGACACAATTGTCTCAAACAAAGAAATCATGCTTAGATGTAATTTTCTCAACTCTTAGTATAAGAGGCAGTAGACAGAGTTATTTGTGGATTAAGCACCTTTAAAGACTACTAAAGTCTTTTAATGTTGATTTGACTCTTAGATTCTCTTCGAACACACTGTCAACTGTGTTCTATGTTCTTTCTTCTATTTCTCAAGCGATTGGGCTGCTACAGCTATTCTAGGTTATATATAACAGTAATGGATGGTAGTTTTGACAATTGTAGATTTAGCAAGGGTCTGTCAAGTCATGTAGTTTTTTATGGGGTTGGGACTTTGAACATGGAGGTCTTTTGTGGCTATGGACAACTCTAGATGGTTGTTCCTCATTAAGCACTGTGTGTCAGATCTGTCATTCTGAAGTCTGAACTAGTTGCTTAATGTTAAGTGTTAATAAGAAGCTGTTCCTGGCTTACCAGATACATAGACTTCTAGTAAATGCAAGCAGAGGTAGGTTTGTGGCTCTACTAGTGCTGTATGAAGATCCACAGATGTTTCTTTTAGTAGATTTAACTCAGTTTTGGTTGCAAATATGAACAAATACAGTTGAAGCTGTTGAACAGACGAATGCGCAAGAAAAATTCCGTCTCTCTTAAATATAAATCAATCAGCTAAGACTCAATCTCAATTGGTATGGATCAGCCATATAAATCCTTTGTATTGATTCGGCTTACGTATATCTAGGTGAATACGTAGGCACGAACATAGTATTCAGAGAATCTATCATAATTTCACTATTTTTATGTTGTCCAACTACCTATTACAGCTACCCTACTTTGTCTGAATTTGGGACTGCTTTGGTATAAGCAGAGTTCATGTGTGGATAAATTGAAAGCTTACGTTTATATGTTGGCTCATTGTCGTACAGGTTGTTTCAGTTCATTCAAGGTGCAAACTTAAACTTTTCTCGTATCTATATGACAAAGCCAGTTTTGACTAGCATTGTCCCAGGAGCTGGTCCTCTTCACTCATCGGCATACTTTGTTAAGTTCTACTTGCCTGATAAGTTCCAGGCCGATCCACCTCTTCCCCTTCCGGAGCTAAACCTTCAACCTGATCCATGGACCAGCCATTGCATTGCTGTTAGGAAGTTTTCAGGATTTGCAAGAGACAGCAACATTGTTAAAGAAGCTGAGAAACTGGCTCTGAGCTTGAGTAGATCTCCATGGGCAAACTCCACTGCTTCTACAAGTGAATATGCTTACTCTATAGCGCAGTATAATTCTCCCTTCCGGATTATTGGGCGTGTCAATGAAGTGTGGGTGGATGTCACTGGATCTCGAGCAAATGGTTGCGAATCCAATCTAATTGCTGCATACTGATTATGAGTGTGAGCTTGAAGCTTCTTGGATCGTTGTTTTACATCTCCCGTTATAGAGACCAGAGAGACATTAATGGTTGCTTCTTATGTTCATATATTATCATGCTCGTGTTCTGTAAATTTGGAATTTCATGGAAGTGTGATAAATTCTGTAATTCCCTTGATAAAGAACTTTGACATTACCATGCGTGTTATTCTTGTACGGCATTTAACTTCATGTTGTTGATAAAAAAAATATATAAATTTACTAAACAATATAATCATTTGACAAAAAATAAATATTAATGTTCACTAATGAGGGGATAGTTTGTGGTAATGATGGCAGTGATGGTTGATGCCGGCTAATAATAGTGATGGTTGATAGTGATTGTGATAGTAAAGTTGGTTTATGTTAATTCTCCTTCAAATTTTTGTATAAAGCATAAAGCTTACTCAAACACTACGGATTATAAATGGGCCGAAAAATAAAATAATCTATCCTAGAAACGTCATGAATTTGAAAAAATATCTTTTGTACTCAAGTTAGAGGGGGGAAGCTAATTGAAATGAAGCTCATGGATCTTAAATATGTCGAAAAGGGATAAGGTAAAGGGGTTTGATTTGATGTTTGTTAATGATCGATTTAGTGTTTTGAATGGCTGAGGTAATTGTTTGGTGGTTGTTCTTTGTCGGGGGATGGGTCAGTTGTTGGGAAAAAAAAGAGATGACATTATGGAGGTACGTTTGTGGTGGTGGTGGTCGTTGGTTGTTCTTCGCCGGAGAAGATAAAGAGAATTGTGATATAAATTCAAATGAATAGTTTTTCTAGTTGAGATAGAACTAGAAAAGATTCAGATTGGAAGAAGGTGTGATTATTAGAGAATTTTAATGATTAGTTAGAAATTAATTAGTGTAAAATAGAGTTAATAAAAGAAAAATTAATTAATAAAGAAAATAAAATAAAAAAACTTAAAGAATTATAATTTCTAACGTGTTGCTGACGTGACGCTAATTTGGCGCCGAGTGTAACCATTACATACTGTGGGAGTGGTGTTATGCATTTCAAGGTGGTATTAAATTCACTTTCAAATAGTAAGAGTGTGTAATATGTCATCATAATACATAATACTTGAAGTGTGAAACTCACTTTTCGATATAAGTTTGTAGGGAAAATTTACGCCTTTTCCTAATAGAAAATATGACATCAATGACTATGATGGTAGGTGTGGTGACTCTTTTTGATAGTGTTTAACAACGATAATGATAATTGTGATGACAAAAGTGATTAATGATAGTGAATAAAATAATGATGAAATTATTCATATGTAAAAATATTATTGAATAACATTAAATTTTTATTAATATAATAATAATTAAAATTTATTCAGACTAAATAAATATTTAAATCTCAACATCAATAATAATTGTTCATATTCATAAAGTGCAAACAAATGAGAATATAAAAAGTACAGGTATTTTTTTAAAAAAACTTATTTTCCATCCATAAATCACACGATGAGGTGAGAGTTAGAGTGACGTAATAAATAAAAAGATTTATAATTATAGAAAAAAGAAAGAGATTAACGTGAATCCGAAAATTTAACAGTGGACCCGTGTTAGTTTTAATTAAAGACTTTACTCATCCTTTTGTTTTGGGGTTCAATCAAAAATCAATATTTCCCTTCTTCCTTATTCTCCCTTCTTCTCCACTTCTCCCTTTTCTCTCTCTGTTCTCCTCCTTCGATCTCTTTCCCCTTCAAATCCAAAAAAAATTACTAACAAATTCACACACACACTCATCATCGCCTCTCTATAACACACAAATACACTTATATTTACCTGTTGCAGATCGGAGCTTCTCGCAGATCCGATTCGATTCTTTTTTTTTCCTTTTGGTAAGCTATATCGGTGGTTCTTTCTTACAAAAATATGATTTTTCGGCATTCTCTCGTGTTTATCATGATTTTTAAGAGATTTTAATGAAATTAAGAAAAAAACATGGATTCTAGGGTTAGGGGATTTAGGAATATGGATATTTACACTATGTGTTTCATCGAGTGTGCTACGTTTAGGGAAAAATATTGAGTCCTGAGCTATGAGCATTGTGTAACTACTCTGTAATTGCACTGAATTTTGTGGAGGTAAACGTTTGGTTTTTAGAATTATTTTTGTGTGTTCTAGGCGTCATTGTTGTGGGTTATGGAACAGTGTTTTTCGTTTGGATGTGTAAATTAATCTCTGGAGCTGCAATTGGAAAAAGGGTTGTTGGTAGGAATTTGATGGGGTTTCTAATTACACTGTAGTAACATTATTGTTAAGTAAAGTATTAGGCTTTATGCTATGAGAGGATTGTATTTGTTGTTTAACGTGATAATAGATGAAGGACTAGGCTTTACAGATAGAATTATGTTTATGTGGAGATTTCTATTTGTAGCTTGGCCATTAGTTTTCACTAGCAAGGGTTTTCTTTCCTTGCTCTTTTGCTTGTTATGGGACCCAACTTCCTTATCTTTTCTTCTAAGGGGAAAAAATGGAAGAAAAGAAATGAAGTACAACGAAGGGGGAAAAAGGAAGAAAAGAAATAAAGTGCAAGATAGAGTTAAGTTAAATTGAATATGCGGTTAATCTAGTTTGGAGTTTCTTTGATTTTGACATATTCTGTTTTTTTTTTTGTTAGTATGCTGTTCTTCACATGTATGTTCAGAGTATCTCAAGTTAAGACTTGTATTGTATACCTCAAAACTTTCTAAATGTGATGTTAATGATTTTGTACAATTCACCTGCTTGGAGTTTCTTTGATTTTGACGCCATAATTGAAATGAGAAGGCAACATACTCCAAACAACACTGTATTAAGCTGGTTGGTAGTGAAGCCAATCATCTAGTTGAGAGAAGTTCAGCTACTTTTACTTGATACTTATGGCTTTTAGGAATTAATATGTAATTTAAGGAATAAGCCTGTGTCACGACCCAATTTCTCGAGCCATGAAGGCACCTACTATAACCCATCAGTAGGTAAGCCAAACCACAACCCAGAACCACACATAATGGGTGTGAGGGTAGAAACTAAACAAGACTAAGAAAAATTACTATAACAACATAAGCAAACCAAAACATAAATACAATAAAGGATCCCTCCCAGAACCTGGAAGTCACTAATACAGAGCTACCAACAAAACGAGTACAAGTCCCAACAGTGGACCACCTAAACTAGACTGTCTCGAAAAGTAAAAGACAAGTCTTTACATAAACAGATGGAGACTGAAATAGTACAAAACGCTGTGTGCTCACCCCTGTCTCCAGACCAGAAATTCTCCAAACTCGATCAACGCTGACTACTGGTGCTCGGACCTGCATCACGAAAATAGATGCAGAGTGTAGCATGAGTACCAAATAACAGGTACCCAGTAGGCATCATAGGCCGACTGAACTAGAAAAGTAAAGCACTATGAAAAGACGGAATCACAAAACTAGAGGTCAAGAACGGAACACTAGTGTATAAGTTTAAATAAAACCCGAACGGACCCCCATAAGTCCGACGAGTACACAAAATAACTAAAACTTAAGGAGAATAGAACTCGAGGCCAAAGAACACCGAACCAAAAAAAAATAGAATCTGACGATACGGAGGTCGGGCCTTGAACCGGACGCTCACCAGAATTACACAAGTAGCCAATTGCAAAACATAAGTAACTGAGGCCGGACCTCTAACCGGATGCTCTACATACTTGAGGCCGGACCTCTAACCGGATGCTCTACATACTTGAGGCCGGACCTCTAACCGGATGCTCTACATAAGTATGTGGATGGTCGAGGCCGGACCTTAAATCCGGATACCCGACAAAGATGTCGATATAGCTGCTGAAAGAGTCTTTATCTATCCATAATCATATAAACCCATGGAACACCATCCCAGACTTAGCTAATCAATGTAAGACCTTAAAGTCGAATAGAAACTCAACTTTGAATCACGGAGCGGAATTCATTGTCATTGACGTAACTCAAGAAGCCGTAACATCGAAGAAATAAAAGTAACTATCGCTAGAGCAAGCTCATCGTCTAGCTAAATACCAAACTATCAGACTCAAGTCTGCTACATCAGTCTACAAGGATTTAAGCCGGCCGAGCGACGTCGGGGCTAAACTAAGTCCTACCGACTTTGAATCATGCATTTCTAAGGAAAACCCTAGTCAAACCTAAACTAAGGCCCAACATACTTCTGATAACCAGTATTCAAACATACAAATAATTCATATAGCAAAGAAGGTCAATATAAACATGCTCACAGTTACCCGATAATTCTCAAAAAAAGGCCGAAAATATAATTTTAACACCTATGCATGATCCAATAACTACCCAACCCAAATTCCAACTAATCAACATGCATTCACATGTTCGAGTTCAGTCTAAGAAGAGAAACCATAGCCTACCTGAACGCAGATCACGCGCGCTCCAAAATTCACTCCCCGGATCTTTTACTTTCTAAAAGGCCTCGAAACGTTGATACACTATCAGAAATAGAGTCACAACGTTATTACAATCAATTAAACACTAAAATCGCAAGAAACGGAGACGGGTCAATTTCACGGTCAAAATGGAAAAAGTGGGATCCGCGTTGAGAAATCCCGAATTAACCCCAAATAAAAGTCCTAAATAACTCTCGAAACTTGTATAGCAGAATGGAGCACAATTCAGGACTCAAGACGGTCCCAACATTAACATGCAACAAAAAAAAAACCCAAATCCTAAGCTAAAAATCAGCAACAATGGCAGCAGCTACTTACCAGATTTTACCAAAAATGAAGCTCCAACAGCCAAAACCAATCACACCACGACGATCCTCACGAAAAACCCCACAATATAGGCTCTTGAATCACTTGATTCGGACCTAAAATGGCCAAGAAATCACCTTCTGAAATTTCCCAAAACTTGTGCTCGAAAATGAGCTATGACAGCATTTAAAACCCAAAATTTTCCTCAAATCGTGTCCCCAAATCAGATTGCAAGCTCACCAATGTGTTGCCCTCGAAAAATCTCACAACTTAGCCTTTTGAATCGCCCAATTCGGAGTTGTATCGCTCAAAATATCAAGTTCCAAAGTAAAACATAAAGCTGAAAGTTGGGGTATTTATAGGGGCTGCACCAGATTCAGCTTTGCCTACTTTCTTTAAAGTCTCCGACGGGTGCTCGGAATCCGTTCGGAACCTGATAAAAATAAAATAGATATGCTACCCTACCAAAGTCGACATTCCGGACTCAAAGGCGCAGTCGAAATTTTCATCAGAGGTCATCTCGATAAAATGTGGGTCCCACTTCCATTGGCCATTTTAAGTCAAAAACCACAAAAGGGCTCGGAAAAATATCAAAAACCTCAAAACCCGAAAGAAGGGTCAAACTAGACCAAACTCGACATTCCGGAGCTAACCGCGCTGACGGAATTCTCATCCGAGCGCGTTTACTCAGAATGTTGACTAAAGTCAAACTTAGCCTTTAAACTTAAAGTTAAAACGCCTAATCCCACCAACTCACACTGAAAACTTTGGAAGTCATGTCGACAATGCTACTAGACTAAAATGACCCTTCCGGAACTGATGGAATCGTCAGAATCGGATTCTGATGTCATCTTCTTGAACTTTTGATCGAAAATGATCGTTCAAGGTTCATAAGCTTCAAAAATACTAAAGCTCACACAATAACAAAACGAATGACCAGGTGACCGATCTGTCAGTCCCAGCAAGTCATAAATGACTTAGAATCGCTGTAGGAACGCTCTAAACGATGTACAGAAGATAAAACACTAAAAATGACAATAAGGGTCATTACAATATCCACTACTAAAAAGAACTTTCGTCCGCGAAAGTAAGGGTCAAGAAGTACCTGAAGGCTCAAACAAGCCGGGATACTGCTCTCGCATCTCCTGCTCGGTCTCCCAGGTAGCCTCCTCGACTGAACGATGCCTCCAACGGACCTTAACAATAGGAATGGCTCTCGAGCGCAATTTCCTCACATCTCTGGCTAGGATGGCAACTGGCTCTTCTACAAATGTCAATTGATCATCCAACTCAATTGCATCATACTGGAGCACATGGGACTCATCAGGAATTTATCGGCGTAGCATCGAGACATGGAATACTGGATGGATGGCTGAAAATGCTGGAGGTAGGGCCAACTCATAAGCAACCTCCCCAACTGTCCGAAGTATCTCCAAAGGCCCAATATACCTGGGGCTAAGCTTACCCCGTCTCCCAAATCTCATCACCCTTCATGGGCGATACACGGAGAAATACCCGATCACCAACACAGAATCTCAAAGGTCGACGCCTCCGATTTGCATAACTCTGGTGCCTACTCTGAGTCTATCCTGAATCACTCTCACCTGCTCCAAAGCCTCCTAAATCAAATCTGTACCTCGCGGCCTAGGCTCTGTAGACTCGAACCAGCCCACTGGAGTGCGACAACGCCTACCATACAAGGACTCAAACGGGGCCATCTGAATGCTAGAATGGTAGCTGTTGTTATATGCAAATTCCGCCAAAGGCAAGAACTGGTCCCATTGACCACTAAACTCCAAAGCACAAGCCCGTAGCATGTCCTCAAGGACCTAAATAGTACGCTCTGACTGACCATCAGTCTGCGGGTGGAAAGCTGTGCTCAGGTCAACCCGGGTGCCCAACTCATCCTGAAAGGTCCTCCGAAAGCTAGACGTGAACTGAGAACCCCGATCTGATATGATAGAAACTGGCCACCCATGAAGTCGAACCACCTCCCGAATGTAGATACGAGCCAACCTCTCGGCACTAAATGAAGATTGAACGGGAAGGAAATGTGCTGACTTGGTCAATCGATCAACGATGACCCAAATACTATCAAACAAATCATCTATACGAGGCATAGGGTAACGGTTCTTCATCGTCACCTTGTTCAGCTGTCTGTAGTCAATGCACATCCTCAAAGTCCCATCCTTCTTTTTCACAAACAGAACAGGAGCACCCCAAGGCGACACACTCGGACGAATGAACCCCTTTTCTAAGAGGTCCTTTAACTGAACACTGAGCTCTCTGAGCTCTGCAGGAGCCATCCGATAAGGCGGAATAGAAATAGGACGAGTGCCAGGCTCCAAATCTATAGCAAAATCAATGTCACGCTCTGGGGGTAGGCCAGGTAGATCTGTAGGGAACACATCTGCATACTCTCTAACCACAGGAACCGAGTCAACTGAAGGCCCCTCCCTACTCACATCTCTGATGTGGGCCAAATACGCTAAACACCCAGAAGCAACCAACCGCCTAGCTCGAATAAAAGAGATTATCCCCGTCGGTGTGTGACTATAAGCAGCCTGCCACAATACCGGGGGAACACCAGGCATGGATAAGGTAACAGTCTTGGCATAGCAATCCAAGACCACATGATATGGGGATAACCAGTCCATGCCCAAAATCACATCAAAATCAATCATATCTAGCATAATAAGATCAGCTCTAGTATCATAACCCTGGATAGTCACTAAGCAAGATCGCAATACTTGATCCACTACTAAGAACTCACCTATCGGGGTCGAAACATGAATCGGCTCTGCCAAAGACTCGGACCTCGTACCCAATCGGGGAGCAAAATAAATAGATACATACGAGAATGTGGACCCTGGATCAAATAATACTGTAGCAGGCTGATGGCACAAGAAGAGCGTACCTGAGATGACATCGTCAGATGCCTCAGCCGCCGCCCTTGTCGGGGCAGCGTAGAAATGGCCTTGAGCACCTCTACCTGGTGCACCCGGTCTACCACCTGACCTGCCTCCCCGAGCTCCACCCCTGGTACCCTGTCGACTCTCTCGACTGTGCTGAATCTGACCACCTCCTCTAGCCGAAGGAGACACGGCTGAAACTGGTTTAGAAGTAGGTGGAGCTGGTACAATCGCCCCCCGACCTCGCCGGGGGCATTCTCTAGACCAATGGTCAAGAGCACCACACTCATAACACCCCGAAGTTGAACGCCCTGTAGTAACCCGACCGCGGCATGAAGGAACAGAATCTGATGCCCTCGAATTCTGGCCTGTACTAGGACTACTCTGCTGATATTGGCCTCCCTCAGAAACAGGTAATGCCGCCTGAACAGGCCGACTGGTCTGACCCTGCTGGAACCTCTGACGTGGCCTATCATATGAGTCCCTCCCCCTAGTCTGCGACTCGCTATAGCTGCCCTGGTAGCGTGCCCTCTTATCGCTGCCCCCTTGGGCCTCACGATGAATATGCTCCATGGATCGGGCATGATCGACCACATCAAGAAGAGAACGGCCAGCTGAAACCATATGCTCTGTGTCAACCCTCAAACGGTATCGCAACCCACGTACAAAACAACGAACTCTCTCTCCCTCTGTGGGCAGGATCATAGTAGCATGGCGAGACAACTCATGGAACCTCGCCTCATACTCGGAAACGGTCATAGATCCCTGCTCCAATCTAGAGAACTGATCACGAAGCCTGTCTCTGACGCTCCGTGGCATGAACCGGGCCAAGAAAGCCTCTGAGAACTCGCTCCAAGATATAGGAGGAGATCCAACTGGCCTAGACTCTCGATACGCGCGCCACCACTGCCTGGCTGGCCCACGGAACTGATGAGCGGTGAAGTCAGCTCCTCTCGACTCCAAAAGGCCTAATGACTGTAACTGCTCCTGGCAAGTGAGCTGGAACTCGTGAGCGTCCTCTCTAATCGCCCCTGAGAATATAGGCGGTGCCAACCTCTGAAATACCCCAAGCATCTTCTGATCCCGCAGTGGCATCTCTCTAACCTCTAAGTCTGGTGGGGCGGCCACATGAACTGGTGGCGGCTGATCTTGTAGCGCTGGTACTGGTACTGCTGGTGCTGGTGCCTGTCGTATATCCCCAATAGCTGCTAATATCTGAGTCAAGAGGGAATGAAGATCAGGTGCTGCAACTGGTGCGGGTGGTGGCTGGGCTGGCCCCGGCCCCACTGGCTGTGGTGGTACATGTGCTGCATGAGGCTCCTTCTCCATATCCCGGGCACGTGCTGCAGCCCTACCTCGACCTCGTGGTCGACGTCTACCCCAAGCTGAGGCTCCGGGTGCATCTCCCCCGAACGCACCGCCTCGCGTGCGAGCCATCTTGTAATAGAGTGAAACAACTGAGATTTTAAGAAACAAACAAGACACACGCGGCACGAATTTGAAACAAAATGGATATTTTCCTAAATACATCCTGTAGCCTCCTGGAGATAAGTTACGGACGTCTCCGCACCGATCCGCAGGACTCTACTAGACGTTAGCTCTGTAAAAGTGAGACCGTTGAACCTAGGGCTCTGATACCAACTTGTCACGACCCAATTTCTCGAGCCATGAAGGCACCTACTATAACCCATCAGTAGGTAAGCCAAACCACAACCCAGAACCACACATAATGGGTGTGAGGGTAGAAACTAAACAAGACTAAGAAAAATTACTATAACAACATAAGCAAACCAAAACATAAATACAATAAAGGATCCCTCCCAGAACCTGGAAGTCACTAATACAGAGCTACCAACAAAACGAGTACAAGTCCCAACAGTGGACCACCTAAACTAGACTGTCTCGAAAAGTAAAAGACAAGTCTTTACATAAACAGATGGAGACTGAAATAGTACAAAACGCTGTGTGCTCACCCCTGTCTCCAGACCAGAAATTCTCCAAACTCGATCAACGCTGACTACTGGTGCTCGGACCTGCATCACGAAAATAGATGCAGAGTGTAGCATGAGTACCAAATAACAGGTACCCAGTAGGCATCATAGGCCGACTGAACTAGAAAAGTAAAGCACTATGAAAAGACGGAATCACAAAACTAGAGGTCAAGAACGGAACACTAGTGTATAAGTTTAAATAAAACCCGAACGGACCCCCATAAGTCCGACGAGTACACAAAATAACTAAAACTTAAGGAGAATAGAACTCGAGGCCAAAGAACACCGAACCAAAAAAAAATAGAATCTGACGATACGGAGGTCGGGCCTTGAACCGGACGCTCACCAGAATTACACAAGTAGCCAATTGCAAAACATAAGTAACTGAGGTCGGACCTCTAACCGGATGCTCTACATACTTGAGGCCGGACCTCTAACCGGATGCTCTACATACTTGAGGCCGGACCTCTAACCGGATGCTCTACATAAGTATGTGGATGGTCGAGGCCGGACCTTAAATCCGGATACCCGACAAAGATGTCGATATAGCTGCTGAAAGAGTCTTTATCTATCCATAATCATATAAACCCATGGAACACCATCCCAGACTTAGCTAATCAATGTAAGACCTTAAAGTCGAATAGAAACTCAACTTTGAATCACGGAGCGGAATTCATTGTCATTGACGTAACTCAAGAAGCCGTAACATCGAAGAAATAAAAGTAACTATCGCTAGAGCAAGCTCATCGTCTAGCTAAATACCAAACTATCAGACTCAAGTCTGCTACATCAGTCTACAAGGATTTAAGCCGGCCGAGCGACGTCGGGGCTAAACTAAGTCCTACCGACTTTGAATCATGCATTTCTAAGGAAAACCCTAGTCAAACCTAAACTAAGGCCCAACATACTTCTGATAACCAGTATTCAAACATACAAATAATTCATATAGCAAAGAAGGTCAATATAAACATGCTCACAGTTACCCGATAATTCTCAAAAAAAGGCCGAAAATATAATTTTAACACCTATGCATGATCCAATAACTACCCAACCCAAATTCCAACTAATCAACATGCATTCACATGTTCGAGTTCAGTCTAAGAAGAGAAACCATAGCCTACCTGAACGCAGATCACGCGCGCTCCAAAATTCACTCCCCGGATCTTTTACTTTCTAA
>CM064963.1:111966613-111978503 GCA_032847665.1 Solanum chilense
AATTCTCATAACAAGTACATCAAGCCTTCATTTATACTAAGGCATCATAATTCTCATAACAAGTAAATTAGGGTTTCATCAAGATTTAGGGTTCATAAGATTCATCATACTTATTTCATCACAAACATATAATCATACTCATACAATCATACAATTTAGCATATAGAAGGATTTACAAGATTTCCCAATACATAACATTTGCTATTGAGAGTTTACTACAAGTAGCATAAACCATAACCTACCTTCACCAAGGATTTGTGTTCAAGCAAGAATCTTCAAGAAACCTTGCTCTTCTCTCTCAAGCGCCTCTTTCTCTTCTCTTTTCTCTTTCTCTTTCTTCCTCCAACCTTCCTCTCTTCTTACCCTAAATCACAAGATTTCAAGTTTCAAAAGTAATGAAACCAACCCACCAAGTTACTCAAAGTTAGTCTTTCAACCCCCAAGGAATTGAACTAATAACAATAACCCACTAACTTTATAAATTAAAGCCGGAATGGTCCAAAACTCCCCTTTAAAAATAGCCAGAAATCTGACCCCGACTGGGATGACGGAGCCTGTGACGGTCCGTCGCGCCTGTGACGGTCCGTCCTGCAGGTCCGTCGCGACGGTCAGAGAGTTGTTTCAAACGCCAAATTCTCAAAAGTCTAAGTGTTTTGCGACGGGGCTCACGACGGTCCGTCGTGACTGTGACGGTCCGTCCTGCAGGTCCGCCACAGAGTTCAGAGACTCAGTTTTCAACACTCAAATTCATAATTCTAAGTATTTGGGAACGGGACACCCTCGACGGTCCGTCGTGCCCACGACGTTCCGTCGTGGTGTCCGTCGTTTTCAGCCAGTTTTCCCAAATAAAATTTTTTTTATCCACACGACTAAACAGGTCGTTACAATATATATATATATATATATATATATATATATATATATATATATATATATATATATATATATATATATATATATATATATATATATATACACATACTATGTGTATGTAGATGTCTATTGAAACCTCCAAGTAAAAGTAATAAAAACATTTAAATTTTTTGCGTTTTTGACTTATGAATTTAATGATGTAAGCTAAGAGGCTAGTCTTAGTCCTCAAAGAGGATGACGATGCCAGTCACATCTAGGGGTATTCAGGATGTTACATTAACTCCCTCTCGACTAATTCTCTCTCTGGAAAGAACCGAATGCTTGAAGAACAAGAAGAAGAAAAAGAATAACAACATAATAAAAGATGAGGCATCTTTGGTCGAATTTCCCCCATTGATTCAAGGTTGGTTAAGGTATGTGAAGTTTCTTCATCCATGGAGCCCCCATAGATATCCTTTAGTCTTGAATCTGAAATACCCTAATCTAGCTAGGGTTATGATTACATTGTGGGTAAGGCATGATTGTGATCCCAATCTAGTGGGTGGCATTGAATTATGTTTATATGATTGTTATGTGATGTTTTAATGTGGTTTCCTTGAGTAATTCTAGTATTATATGAAGAAGGTGATCATGTGGGTTAAGACATTAATGGTGAAATTGAAGGTTCTTAAGAAACCTTCCTTAATTAAGGTCTTGAGTAGCAATTGATCAAACTTAGTGTCATGTAAATATTAATTGAATTAGACCTTATTGATAAGGATTGATATGAATTTTTAAGCTTTAATTGAACCTTAGAGATTTATTATGGCTATATTCACCTAGTAATGAAGAATAAGTGGAGAATTTTAAGTCTAAAGGATCCTATAATATACCTATGAATGAAGATAGAATGAATTCATGAATAATGAACCATAGAAGGGTTGTGTTTGATGTATATTTAGTATGATTTAATGGAAGTGATAGATTCACTTGACCATGTACAGATTGTCTAGGACATCCCTCCATAAGAAACAAGGTTGAGTAAGGCTTGACAAGAAAACCTTGGAGTATATGCTTGACTCCAAGTGGATGTGAAAAATGAGACGAATAGTTTAGCAAGGGTCCGGACTGCAAGTAGAAAAGAGAGACACATCTTGTACTTGTGATGATTATCCACTTAGGTCTCATGAGGCGGGAGTCCTTCACGTAGTAGAGTGAAGGTATCGTAGTAGATATCTTTATATCCTATGAACTTAGACGTTCTTGAGAAGCATCTCTTAGTGTTCAAAGCAATAGATGAAATTAGACATGACCAATGGCTATCTCATAGTGTTCATAATGTGTGAATGAACTTAGGCATGCCCAAGAGGGGTATCTCGTAGTGTTCATGATTAAGGAATCCAGACATACCTTAAAAGTATATCCTAGGATCCATATGATTAAGGAACGTGGGCATACTTAAAGAAGTATCTCGTAATGTTCAAAAGATATAGGTAGGGTCTAGGATCCAAAGTAAGAGGTAATAAAGAAAGGATTAAAATGTCGTACGTTGTATGAATGGTGGTATGGGACATCATGAGTGCATTGCACAAGGTATAAACTAGGGTCACTAATCAAGAAGAGATTGAGAATAGGATTGGACTAGAGTTGTCTTCCCTAATATAGTAGACTAAAGATGAGAAAATCTTAATAGATGAAGTTAAGTAATAAATAGGCTATGTAGGATGAACATATTAAGGAAGTCTTTCAAGAAAGTCTTAGTATGTGAGGTAGTATTGGCTGATATGTACATTGCACAAGCATGTTTTGAGATGACCACAAGGGTATATTACTCTTTAGTAGGCATTAATTATCATAGTGGGTTATGATCAAGAAGGACAAAAGAGAGGTACTTAGCTTTTGTAGTAGTATGGGATGCTACCTTAGACTTTCACAAGTACACTTGGATATAGCTTGGGAAGTAGTTAACTTCAGCAAGATGGACAAGTAAATAAGTATGAACTCTTATATGCTTATGATGTTTTACTATGTTTATGATAGTCATGTTATGCTTATGTCTTTTTCTTATGAGTATGTATGTTGTTGATTAACCCTTTGAGACATCTTATGGTTGTATGTAGTTTCAATACATAGTACATATAATACTAATGCATACTGACTATATGTTGTCCACGTATGATCTTGAGGAGATTGAGTTTCTTGAAGTATAGAGTTCCGAGGTTTCCAATAACCTAAGAAGTGGTGAGTCCTCATAGCTTCGAGGATGAACTTTTTTCTTTTATGTCGTTCATTTAATTTTAAATTTTATGTGGGCTGAGTCCCAATTCTTTCCATTCATGTCAAAGTTAGATGGTTTTTGAGACGATGTTATTAGAGATGCTTCCGCTTTTATGAAATGCCTTTACGGTTTATGTTTAAAGAAAATTTTAGATTCCCTCCATTTATGCATGATGATATGTAATGAAGTCAATTGTCTTGTAAAAGACCTCCAAGAAGTCGAGTACGCCGTGTTGCAACATGAAGGATGCCTTTTCTTGTAAGGTGTATTTTGGGTCGTATGAATTGATCTACTTGAATCAAGTCTATGCGCATTGAAGCATGAGTGCTTAAATTTCTTTTTGAGTATTGTTGAATCTGCTTATGTGTGATCTTACATGATGAGATATTTATGAAATTAAGTGTAATGACATATTATAATTAGGAGAAGTATGTTTCTCCTATGAACATGAGAAGTGCCTAAGTGTTTGATGCATTAAGCATGAATGAGTGAAAGTGTGGCTTTCTTGTGTTGCATTGAGTGCTAAATGGTTTGAAGTTTGTGTTCCTTGTAATTTTGTTGCATTTACTTCTATGTAATGATGTTATGAATGTTGTGATCTTCTCTATCGATCATTGAAGTCCTTGTTGTTATTTGAGTGTCCCAAATGTCATTTGAGGACGAATGCTCCCAAGTGGAGGATATTATAAGACCCCCAAAATGTGATAGGGTATCTAGACACTCACATGTTACTATAAGTTTCTTAACATTTTGATAATTTTTTTTAAAGTATGTATGATTTATTTGATTTCATTTGGATGTAAAACTTCCAAGAACGCCCAAGACGTTCGAAAGTTAGCCCTTGAGACGTGCAAGTGTGACTAGAGTGTGCCTAGCCTATTTTGATATGTTTCCCGTGGTATTTGATGCTCAAAATGGTATGAAAGGTTACATGTTAAGTTGTGTATTTATGTTGGAAACGTCCAGGTATGACTCCCCAAGGGACCCGCAAAAGTTCCTCAAGGAGTACCCAAACACTAACTAGACACTGCCTTGGCAGTGTCTACCTACGCCTGTAAACGACGATCAGTAGGCTGACCTATGCCCTATCGATGGGGAGGCATCGTCCATGACATGTCCTGGTGAAGGATCAAGCCAATCGGCAAGCCTTAGACATAAACAACATCCAAAAGTATGGTCTGTCATTGGATCTACTTGCCTTTGATGGGTCCGTCGATGCAGGATGTGTGAAACTGCCAGGCGAACTCTTTCATTAAGAGGTAAATAGAAATTCACCCCACGTCCTAACCTGACCCTAGGTAGTTTATTTGGTTATTTTTGGGTATATTAAGTTGGTCAAAAATGTGACAACCATATTCTGAATCCATGATTCAAAATTAGACTTCCCTCTCCCAAAATATCCTCTCAATAAACATACATTGCATCATGGATTCTCATGGGTTATTCATAAAGTTTTAGTTGTTTTCTTCTACAAAGAGGTATGGTTATCCTTCATATCTATATAACCTTTTATAAAGAGAGTTTATTTGGAAGTATTAAAACATAATTCATAATCAATCTTCCTATCTTTCAATATAGTTATGGTTTCTTTCTCAAAAGGGTTTCAAAGACTTTCTCATGATGAATTGATGTTAATGTATTGATGGTGAAATGCATTTCAATCCTAATGCATGATGAACCCATGCTCCCTTCAAACTCTCAATTTAGCCTATATGTTGGTTATTATGATCTTGATGTTAGGAGGATTATAATGTGATTCAATCAAGTTAAATTATTTTTTAGCTACTTCCTATCATGTAAATTTATTTTGAATTAGATTTAATGGATCCAATGTGGATCAAGGCTTGATTGTGATGGTTTATTTATGATTTGGTACATGTTAATATACATTTAGATACTTCTCTAGATATGTAGTTTTGATGAAAAAGGAGTATGATCAGTGATGGTTAATGGGTGAGAGATTGGTAAGGTTGTATATCTTTCTTTACTTTCTTATAGTATTGTTAGTAGAATTGTTCTTGTATAGAATTGTGTGGTATAGTCCACTTATAGTTGCATTATTTAATTTATTTTCATTATACATGTGATGTGATCATGACCTTGAAGTCAATTCTATTATGAAAGTGTGGTTGTGAAGATCACCAAAAGTGAAGCATGCCTAGTCTTCTATTCTTGTTGATCTTGTGTAACATCTCAAAATGAATTAGATAAAATAGACCCTAAGATGTTTTAAATGATTGTATAAGGTCATAAATTGGTCAATAATACTGTATTGACGATGTTTCTAAGAGTTTAGGTGCATTGGAACTCAAACGTAAAGGGACAACAAAAAAATTCGACGACTAAGTCACCTATGTGCCTCATATGTGGTTTTATAAGTTTATGAGTGATGAATGAGTTTATAATGTCCTTATATGAGTTATTATGGTTCATATAGGTATTTTGTCAAGTTTCGTGAAGTTTGGAGGTCAAACGTCCATGACGTTCGAAAAGGTGCCTTGAAATGATCTTGTGTGTCTATGCATGTTTCCTCGAGTTTTACATGTACGTTGTGGATGAAATTCAAGTGAGTGTTCCTAAAATTATATACTATCATATTTTGCTTGGAAACGTCTGGGCAAATATCCCCAAGGACCATCCAAGGGTCTTTGAGGAAGGACCCAAGTCGGTAACCAAGGCTGCCCAAGACAGCCCAAACAACGGAAGCAATCGACGGCCAGTGGGTCACTTGACACCCCGTTTATGGTGACTAGTAGATTGGAAATTAGGAGTGGGGGAAAGGAATCCAAATAATAGCCTCATTCCCCAACCACGGACCAACAGGACTATCCGGTGATCGAGGGACGGGCCTCCCTGCGCGGCTCACTATTAAGTTGAGGGGTGACGTTGTAAATTTGTCCCCACTTCCAAATAATAGAATTAGATGTTCATAAGGTTTATTTTGGGTTTTTTAAATGTGTTTATAATCCTAAAACACTTAAAAGATTTCATTCTTCAAAACAAAAACCCAAATTCCCTTGGAAATTCCCTAGAACTCCATTGGAGCCAAAACTCAAGGAAGGGCTTGGATTGGAGAATTGAGTGGAGGTTCGTCATCAAATTCAATAATTAGCTTCATTGAGGTATCGTTTTTGAACCTTGAAACACTCTTCATCAAGGAGCCCAACTTTCAAAGATTGTGTTCTGAAGTTCTCAAAGTTGAATTGTCTTATTTCATGATCTATGCATGGGGTCTTACATAAAAGGTTTTTAAGCATTGAATATTGATTAAATTGTTATTAATTTTATGATTTTCGTCAATTAACCTACGAACTAATGTAATTAATGAACCTATGTTCTTTGACTACTTAATGGGTTACTCAATATTGACTTAATGTTTATAAATTCTAGTGTAGTTTGTCATGGGCTATCTAATGATGTAATAATTGCATTCAATTGATATTTAGGTTTTCTTATATTAGTTAATTTACATTAAATTGACCTTATTTCATTGAGTATGATAGTTTTTGTATTGAGTTTACGTTCATTGCCATTGATAAGGGCCTTATGGTATTAAATTGGATGATTTAACATCGAATTGAGGTGTAGAGGATGGAGTGGTGGTACGCTGCCCTAATTTATTTTATTTTATGTTATTTGGACTTCAATTATGTTGTTATTGGTATGGTCCACTTATGGTGGCGGTGTTATGTGCTTTACCTGTAATTGATATGGCCTTCTCGGGATTGTTTTATGTATTATGATGATCATGGCCTTGTCGGAGACTACTTGAAGTAATGTGGTTATTTGTGTAGTTGATTATGTGAAATAAGACAATATCTATCTACATTATAAGTAATGTGAAAGTATATGTGTTCTTCTAATGATGCTACTTAGGGATCATGTTAGACTATGACTATGGCTTTGTGTGTATAGTCTTAGGGTTGATGTTTGGTTATTCCTACTTGACCGTATGAGTCTATGTTATTCATATTGATAATGTTATGATAGCTTTTAGGATGACTTAAAGAGAATATGACTATGTCTATGTGTTTCTAGAATGATATGTAATATGTGTTAAAGTGAATTATGTTGTCTTTTGTCTTGGTTTACTTATGTCCCTTACTTGATGCACATATGAATTTGAATATGTGATGTCTTGACTTAGGATGCTAAAGGCTCTCAGCCTTGTATGTATGAATGACATGAGACCTTAAATGATATTAAGAGAGTCTTTTATGTAAAACCTTCAACCTAGTGGTAAGGTTATGAATGTTGAAGTAAAGTGTCATAATGGTATTCTTTTATGTAAAGGAATGATAGACTTAAGGTTGATTAGCTTGAACGGAATCATATCAAACCTTAGTAATGTCATGATTATCTTTTTGTCGCCATTGTAAGGTAGCCCTTGATGACCTCTTTGTTGGGGTTAATGTAATTGGGTTATGAACTCTATATGGAACCCCTTTATATGAACCTTATGTGTGAATTACTCTATGAGTACAAAGGCTAGAACAGAGTGAGTATGGTAAGGGAAGTAGTTATAGTTAAAGGATGAGACTAGATCACAAAGCATGCCCTTCATATTCCTTAACCATGTGCCTAAATGGTATGTGTCTAAGTTCTACCATTGGCAAGTAGAACACCCTCATTGGAGTAGGTTAGAACCTTGGATTCCATGGCTTGCTATCATGGTCTATGTCGGTTATTGTCTATTCTCATCATACGGGATACCTACTAGCATTAGAGAATTTCTATGAAGTTTAGGTATTGGTATGGAACGATATCTAGACATTACACAATAGGCTTTGAATGTGTTAGTGAAAGTCCCTAGGCTTGTCCAAGACCATTACTTGAATTTCCTTTATATGATGTACGAGTCTTAAATTAACTAATGAATGTAATGATTTAAGTTAAGAAAGCATGTTAAGTAAATAAGTACTTATCTAGAGTAGTTAAGGGTTGTTTAGTTAAAGTGTGAAGGAGGCATAGGAATGGTGACTTCTTATCTTACCTAGATAAGTCTTAAGAATGATTCTAGTTAGGGAAAATGGTTGAACATGTAGACATGATATAAAGTTAGGTAGTCTTAAGGATTACTTAAATAATCTTGAAGAGGTAAATCATTGACGTTATCTTCTTAATTTACTTAAGTAGGTCTTTTGATAGCCATTGAAAAGAATGTCATATTATATATATGTTGATGTATTAAGTGAGAATGATTCTATCCTACGTATTCTAAAGGATCTCTAAAGTGTGTTTGTAAGGGAATGTATGGGCGGTCGCTTTACAACTAGCTCAAGTGAGAATTAGAATCACCTTTGGTAGAAAAATCTCACATTAATGTGTATGGTGTCTTGTAAATGTGTATGTATCTCATTATGAGTAGTCTTGAGGATCGTTTAGGCACACTTTAAAGGGGTGTATGGGCAGTTTCTCTTTGTGTGACTTAAGTGATTCATACGATAGATGTAAGTGGGATGATTACATGATATAAAGTGTCTAAGGTTGAAGTAGGCAACTTCACTGTAACAATGAAGGAATTCACTGTATAGTGATTTGAGGTCAATATAATGTGTCTCTTTAAAATGTGATAATTGTTCTAACGTATTTTGTTTTTTGTAAAAAAGTCGTAAAAGTTACTATTCGGTTACTATTCATGAATAGTAAATGTCCTAATCATGAATAGTAAAGGTCAAGTAACTGTGTAAATAGTAAGAGTCAAGTTACTGTGTAAATAGTAAAGGTCGTTTGTAACGTCTATATAAGAGGCATTTGCCTTCAATAATAAATCATCCTTTCCTCAATACTTCATCCTTTTCTCAACTTTCTTCTCTCATTTATAATATAAACGCTTCCACCCCACATTGGTATCAGAGCTAGTTAATAAAATAATTATGGAAAACAAATCAACTATGAAGGATAATATACAAAAACAGGTATACCATTTTATATTCATGAGTAGCTAAATTAATTTATTCCTGAAAATCTCTTGTTAATTATAATTGTTTATCATGTTTAAATAATGTTCTAATAACCATCTTTAGAAAGTTTGCTACAGAAATATTCTTGAAATAAGTATGCCCAGACTATGCCATCCTAAGGTTGAAACCGGTAGGCAGAGAAGGCCGTTTAAGGGGAGTAAACAAAGTTGAGGCGCTGTTAGGGTAACTAATCAAAGAAGAAAACTGTAGTAGTGACCAGACGAGATGATTATTAAATCATTATTTTTGCATAATAAGCAAGTATAATTTATTAAGAGGTTGGAAGGAATAAAATTTTAGTGAAAAATGAAAATGATAAAAATGGATACATACCTATTAAATGATGATGTTGATTATAAGATATTACTACTCTATATATTAAAAGATCTTAATACTGATATAAAAAGAGAAATTTATAATAAATTATTAACATATGAAATAATAGAAATAACAACCCAAGGTTGGACTGAGTTAACTATACAAAGTATAGAAGATGAACTTTACTATGACATATATGATTTATATGATGATATAGATATATTCAGAGATCAATAATGAACAAAGAGGAATATGCAGTAGACGAAAAGACATATGAAAATCTAGATGGAATGATAATAAAAATAGTATTTTCAAATTTAGGAAGAAGATATAAGAAAATAGGAAATAACTTATATTTAATGCTAGAAAAAGAAACAGCAAAATTAGAAGATAGTTTAACAGCTATGGTAAGAATAACAAAAGAAAATGAAGAAATAGATAAAGCAAGAGAAATTGAAAAAATAAAAACACAAGCAAAGCAAGAAGTACAACATTTAGAAGAAATAAAAAATACAAGAATAAGTGAATTAGAAAAAGAATTAGCCAGATTAAAATTATTATATGAAAATAAACAAAAACAAAAAGAAAAAAATAAAGAGCTTGAATTAACAAATGAAATAAAAGAAATGGAACAAAAATTAAATGAAGATCTAAATGAAGATATTGAAGTAAATGAAATAAATGAAAATGAAAATGACCAACAATCAGAAATAAGCGATATAAGTGAAACATATACAGAAATTTTAGAACAAATAAATAAACCGAAAAAATTAGAAATAAACGTAGGAGATATGGATAAGCCTAGTACGTCAAGAGTTAAAACCCCAGATAATAGTCCCAGAAATAGTCCTAGAGTTAGTCCTAGAAGGACACCACCAATTTATAGTTATCAACAATCAGATAGAAATAATACAACATGGAATAGTAGACTAAATAAAAATTGGACACCTAAACCAGTAAATGAACAATATAATTTCTTAGATTTAGATTGTGTTACAGATACAAATAAAGCAATATTATTATGGATAGGAAATATGTCTAAACAGTTAATAGATAATAAAATAGAAACAGCAAAAACACCAAGGTATATAGAAAGAACATTTGTAGGAACAACAAGATTATGGATAGAAAATCTACCCTCAGAAAGTTTAGAAGTACTTAGGAATGATAAAAAAATGGATGGATCTGCATCAGCAACAAATATAGATATATTAGATAAATATGAATCAGCAATAAGAAATGAATTTGGAGGTATGACTACAGATATAAGAGAACAAAATAGAGAAAAAATAATAAATAGACAACTTATGACAAAATTAGCTATATGTAAAATGTGTTACTTAGAAGAATATACTTGTGCATTTAAAGAATATTATTACAAAGCTAAATACAATTTAGACGAAGCAAAAGAAATAAGAAAACAATATTATACAAAATTACCAGAACCATTTAGTACAAACATAATAAAGGATTGGAATAATGAAGGAATGGTAGATACTTTAGGATCTAGAATAAAATTTTTAAATCAATGGTTCATACAATTATGCGAAAACCAAAAAGAAAAATTAAAAATGGAAAAAGTATTAAATAAAAATTTATCATGTTGTAAAAATAAAATGGCACCACAATTTGGATGTACGAATAAAAAACAAAAATCTAAAAGATATAAAAATTATAGAAAAAATAAAACCAAATATAAATATAAACAACCAAGACGAAGATATTATGTAAAAAACTATAAAATAAAAAGACCATACAGACCAAAAAGAAAGATATCCCAATGTACTTGTTATAATTGTGGAAAGATAGGACACATAGCTAAAAACTGTAATTTACCTAAAAATCCAAAAAGAAAACAGATAGCAGAATTAATTATAGATGATGAAAAATATATGCAAATAGAATACATAGATTATGAATTAAGTGAAAATGATAGTATATATGAAATATCAGATATAGAAATTGAAAATGAAGAAGAAAATATTAATTTAGATAATAACGAAACAGATGAAGAAATATAATGTCTGAAAATGAAATAAAAATAATATCTAAAGAAGATTATCAAAATGAAGAATCATCAGAACAAAAAATTATATTTGATAATACGATATTTGAACAAATAAAAGGAAAAGAATTAGATTTAAGTGTTGAAAAAGTACTTGAAATACCTATTTTAAGAAATTGGTTTAAAAGACAAAAAGAAGAATACTATGTAGTTAGTCAAAAAGAACATATCATAGATTGTAAATATACAAGAGGAAAAGCATACATACCTATAATAAATAAAAGAATGATAAACAAAGAAATACAAGATATAAAAGCTAAAACACCAATAAAATATGTACATTTAGGAGGAACAGAAATATTAATAAAAGCTTGTTTTAGAGAAGGAATAGATACACCTATAGAAATATATTTAGCAGATGATAGAATTGTACACCCTATAGAAAAAAGCGTAATTAGTGCAGTAAAAGGAAAC
>CM064963.1:111995545-112008502 GCA_032847665.1 Solanum chilense
AATCCTTCATTTATACTAAGGCATCACAATTCTCATAACAAGTACATCAAGCCTTCATTTATACTAAGGCATCACAATTCTCATAACAAGTACATCAAGCCTTCATTTATACTAAGGCATCACAATTCTCATAACAAGTACATCAAGCCTTCATTTATACTAAGGCATCACAATTCTCATAACAAGTACATCAAGCCTTCATTTATACTAAGGCATCACAATTCTCATAACAAGTACATCAAGCCTTCATTTATACTAAGGCAACACAATTCTCATAACAAGTACATCAAGCCTTCATTTATACTAAGGCATCACAATTCTCATAACAAGTACATCAAGCCTTCATTTATACTAAGGCATCACAATTCTCATAACAAGTACATCAAGCCTTCATTTATACTAAGGCATCACAATTCTCATAACAAGTAAATTAGGGTTTCATCAAGATTTAGGGTTCACAAGATTCATCATACTTATTTCATCACAAACATATAATCATACTCATACAATCATACAATTAAGCATATAGAAGGATTTACAAGATTACCCAATACATAACATTTGCTATTGAGAGTTTACTACAAGTAGCATAAACCATAACCTACCTTCACCAAGGATTTGTATTCAAGCAAGAAATCTTCAAGAAACCTTGCCCTTCTCTCTCAATCGCCTCTTTCTCTTCCCTTTTCTCTTTCTCTTTCTTCCTCCAACCTTCCTCTCTTCTTACCCTAAATCACAAGATTTCAAGTTTCAAAAGTAATGAAACCAACCCACCAAGTTACTCAAAGTTAGTCTTTCAACCCCCAAGGAATTGAACTAATAACAATAACCCACTAACTTTATAAATTAAAGCCGGAATGGTCCAAAACTCCCCTTTAAAAATAGCCAGAAATCTGACCCCGACTGGGATGACGGAGCCTGTGACGGTCCGTCGCGCCTGTGACGGTCCGTCCTGCAGGTCCGTCGCGACGGTCAGAGAGTTGTTTCAAACGCCAAATTCTCAAAAGTCTAAGTGTTTTGCGACGGGGCTCACGACGGTCCGTCGTGACTGTGACGGTCCGTCCTGCAGGTCCGCCACAGAGTTCAGAGACTCAGTTTTCAACACTCAAATTCATAATTCTAAGTATTTGGGAACGGGACACCCTCGACGGTCCGTCGTGCCCACGACGTTCCGTCGTGGTGTCCGTCGTTTTCAGCCAGTTTTCCCAAATAAAATTTTTTTTATCCACACGACTAAACAGGTCGTTACAATATATATATATATATATATATATATATATATATATATATATATATATATATATATATATATATATATATATATATATATATATATATACACATACTATGTGTATGTAGATGTCTATTGAAACCTCCAAGTAAAAGTAATAAAAACATTTAAATTTTTTGCGTTTTTGACTTATGAATTTAATGATGTAAGCTAAGAGGCTAGTCTTAGTCCTCAAAGAGGATGACGATGCCAGTCACATCTAGGGGTATTCAGGATGTTACATTAACTCCCTCTCGACTAATTCTCTCTCTGGAAAGAACCGAATGCTTGAAGAACAAGAAGAAGAAAAAGAATAACAACATAATAAAAGATGAGGCATCTTTGGTCGAATTTCCCCCATTGATTCAAGGTTGGTTAAGGTATGTGAAGTTTCTTCATCCATGGAGCCCCCATAGATATCCTTTAGTCTTGAATCTGAAATACCCTAATCTAGCTAGGGTTATGATTACATTGTGGGTAAGGCATGATTGTGATCCCAATCTAGTGGGTGGCATTGAATTATGTTTATATGATTGTTATGTGATGTTTTAATGTGGTTTCCTTGAGTAATTCTAGTATTATATGAAGAAGGTGATCATGTGGGTTAAGACATTAATGGTGAAATTGAAGGTTCTTAAGAAACCTTCCTTAATTAAGGTCTTGAGTAGCAATTGATCAAACTTAGTGTCATGTAAATATTAATTGAATTAGACCTTATTGATAAGGATTGATATGAATTTTTAAGCTTTAATTGAACCTTAGAGATTTATTATGGCTATATTCACCTAGTAATGAAGAATAAGTGGAGAATTTTAAGTCTAAAGGATCCTATAATATACCTATGAATGAAGATAGAATGAATTCATGAATAATGAACCATAGAAGGGTTGTGTTTGATGTATATTTAGTATGATTTAATGGAAGTGATAGATTCACTTGACCATGTACAGATTGTCTAGGACATCCCTCCATAAGAAACAAGGTTGAGTAAGGCTTGACAAGAAAACCTTGGAGTATATGCTTGACTCCAAGTGGATGTGAAAAATGAGACGAATAGTTTAGCAAGGGTCCGGACTGCAAGTAGAAAAGAGAGACACATCTTGTACTTGTGATGATTATCCACTTAGGTCTCATGAGGCGGGAGTCCTTCACGTAGTAGAGTGAAGGTATCGTAGTAGATATCTTTATATCCTATGAACTTAGACGTTCTTGAGAAGCATCTCTTAGTGTTCAAAGCAATAGATGAAATTAGACATGACCAATGGCTATCTCATAGTGTTCATAATGTGTGAATGAACTTAGGCATGCCCAAGAGGGGTATCTCGTAGTGTTCATGATTAAGGAATCCAGACATACCTTAAAAGTATATCCTAGGATCCATATGATTAAGGAACGTGGGCATACTTAAAGAAGTATCTCGTAATGTTCAAAAGATATAGGTAGGGTCTAGGATCCAAAGTAAGAGGTAATAAAGAAAGGATTAAAATGTCGTACGTTGTATGAATGGTGGTATGGGACATCATGAGTGCATTGCACAAGGTATAAACTAGGGTCACTAATCAAGAAGAGATTGAGAATAGGATTGGACTAGAGTTGTCTTCCCTAATATAGTAGACTAAAGATGAGAAAATCTTAATAGATGAAGTTAAGTAATAAATAGGCTATGTAGGATGAACATATTAAGGAAGTCTTTCAAGAAAGTCTTAGTATGTGAGGTAGTATTGGCTGATATGTACATTGCACAAGCATGTTTTGAGATGACCACAAGGGTATATTACTCTTTAGTAGGCATTAATTATCATAGTGGGTTATGATCAAGAAGGACAAAAGAGAGGTACTTAGCTTTTGTAGTAGTATGGGATGCTACCTTAGACTTTCACAAGTACACTTGGATATAGCTTGGGAAGTAGTTAACTTCAGCAAGATGGACAAGTAAATAAGTATGAACTCTTATATGCTTATGATGTTTTACTATGTTTATGATAGTCATGTTATGCTTATGTCTTTTTCTTATGAGTATGTATGTTGTTGATTAACCCTTTGAGACATCTTATGGTTGTATGTAGTTTCAATACATAGTACATATAATACTAATGCATACTGACTATATGTTGTCCACGTATGATCTTGAGGAGATTGAGTTTCTTGAAGTATAGAGTTCCGAGGTTTCCAATAACCTAAGAAGTGGTGAGTCCTCATAGCTTCGAGGATGAACTTTTTTCTTTTATGTCGTTCATTTAATTTTAAATTTTATGTGGGCTGAGTCCCAATTCTTTCCATTCATGTCAAAGTTAGATGGTTTTTGAGACGATGTTATTAGAGATGCTTCCGCTTTTATGAAATGCCTTTACGGTTTATGTTTAAAGAAAATTTTAGATTCCCTCCATTTATGCATGATGATATGTAATGAAGTCAATTGTCTTGTAAAAGACCTCCAAGAAGTCGAGTACGCCGTGTTGCAACATGAAGGATGCCTTTTCTTGTAAGGTGTATTTTGGGTCGTATGAATTGATCTACTTGAATCAAGTCTATGCGCATTGAAGCATGAGTGCTTAAATTTCTTTTTGAGTATTGTTGAATCTGCTTATGTGTGATCTTACATGATGAGATATTTATGAAATTAAGTGTAATGACATATTATAATTAGGAGAAGTATGTTTCTCCTATGAACATGAGAAGTGCCTAAGTGTTTGATGCATTAAGCATGAATGAGTGAAAGTGTGGCTTTCTTGTGTTGCATTGAGTGCTAAATGGTTTGAAGTTTGTGTTCCTTGTAATTTTGTTGCATTTACTTCTATGTAATGATGTTATGAATGTTGTGATCTTCTCTATCGATCATTGAAGTCCTTGTTGTTATTTGAGTGTCCCAAATGTCATTTGAGGACGAATGCTCCCAAGTGGAGGATATTATAAGACCCCCAAAATGTGATAGGGTATCTAGACACTCACATGTTACTATAAGTTTCTTAACATTTTGATAATTTTTTTTAAAGTATGTATGATTTATTTGATTTCATTTGGATGTAAAACTTCCAAGAACGCCCAAGACGTTCGAAAGTTAGCCCTTGAGACGTGCAAGTGTGACTAGAGTGTGCCTAGCCTATTTTGATATGTTTCCCGTGGTATTTGATGCTCAAAATGGTATGAAAGGTTACATGTTAAGTTGTGTATTTATGTTGGAAACGTCCAGGTATGACTCCCCAAGGGACCCGCAAAAGTTCCTCAAGGAGTACCCAAACACTAACTAGACACTGCCTTGGCAGTGTCTACCTACGCCTGTAAACGACGATCAGTAGGCTGACCTATGCCCTATCGATGGGGAGGCATCGTCCATGACATGTCCTGGTGAAGGATCAAGCCAATCGGCAAGCCTTAGACATAAACAACATCCAAAAGTATGGTCTGTCATTGGATCTACTTGCCTTTGATGGGTCCGTCGATGCAGGATGTGTGAAACTGCCAGGCGAACTCTTTCATTAAGAGGTAAATAGAAATTCACCCCACGTCCTAACCTGACCCTAGGTAGTTTATTTGGTTATTTTTGGGTATATTAAGTTGGTCAAAAATGTGACAACCATATTCTGAATCCATGATTCAAAATTAGACTTCCCTCTCCCAAAATATCCTCTCAATAAACATACATTGCATCATGGATTCTCATGGGTTATTCATAAAGTTTTAGTTGTTTTCTTCTACAAAGAGGTATGGTTATCCTTCATATCTATATAACCTTTTATAAAGAGAGTTTATTTGGAAGTATTAAAACATAATTCATAATCAATCTTCCTATCTTTCAATATAGTTATGGTTTCTTTCTCAAAAGGGTTTCAAAGACTTTCTCATGATGAATTGATGTTAATGTATTGATGGTGAAATGCATTTCAATCCTAATGCATGATGAACCCATGCTCCCTTCAAACTCTCAATTTAGCCTATATGTTGGTTATTATGATCTTGATGTTAGGAGGATTATAATGTGATTCAATCAAGTTAAATTATTTTTTAGCTACTTCCTATCATGTAAATTTATTTTGAATTAGATTTAATGGATCCAATGTGGATCAAGGCTTGATTGTGATGGTTTATTTATGATTTGGTACATGTTAATATACATTTAGATACTTCTCTAGATATGTAGTTTTGATGAAAAAGGAGTATGATCAGTGATGGTTAATGGGTGAGAGATTGGTAAGGTTGTATATCTTTCTTTACTTTCTTATAGTATTGTTAGTAGAATTGTTCTTGTATAGAATTGTGTGGTATAGTCCACTTATAGTTGCATTATTTAATTTATTTTCATTATACATGTGATGTGATCATGACCTTGAAGTCAATTCTATTATGAAAGTGTGGTTGTGAAGATCACCAAAAGTGAAGCATGCCTAGTCTTCTATTCTTGTTGATCTTGTGTAACATCTCAAAATGAATTAGATAAAATAGACCCTAAGATGTTTTAAATGATTGTATAAGGTCATAAATTGGTCAATAATACTGTATTGACGATGTTTCTAAGAGTTTAGGTGCATTGGAACTCAAACGTAAAGGGACAACAAAAAAATTCGACGACTAAGTCACCTATGTGCCTCATATGTGGTTTTATAAGTTTATGAGTGATGAATGAGTTTATAATGTCCTTATATGAGTTATTATGGTTCATATAGGTATTTTGTCAAGTTTCGTGAAGTTTGGAGGTCAAACGTCCATGACGTTCGAAAAGGTGCCTTGAAATGATCTTGTGTGTCTATGCATGTTTCCTCGAGTTTTACATGTACGTTGTGGATGAAATTCAAGTGAGTGTTCCTAAAATTATATACTATCATATTTTGCTTGGAAACGTCTGGGCAAATATCCCCAAGGACCATCCAAGGGTCTTTGAGGAAGGACCCAAGTCGGTAACCAAGGCTGCCCAAGACAGCCCAAACAACGGAAGCAATCGACGGCCAGTGGGTCACTTGACACCCCGTTTATGGTGACTAGTAGATTGGAAATTAGGAGTGGGGGAAAGGAATCCAAATAATAGCCTCATTCCCCAACCACGGACCAACAGGACTATCCGGTGATCGAGGGACGGGCCTCCCTGCGCGGCTCACTATTAAGTTGAGGGGTGACGTTGTAAATTTGTCCCCACTTCCAAATAATAGAATTAGATGTTCATAAGGTTTATTTTGGGTTTTTTAAATGTGTTTATAATCCTAAAACACTTAAAAGATTTCATTCTTCAAAACAAAAACCCAAATTCCCTTGGAAATTCCCTAGAACTCCATTGGAGCCAAAACTCAAGGAAGGGCTTGGATTGGAGAATTGAGTGGAGGTTCGTCATCAAATTCAATAATTAGCTTCATTGAGGTATCGTTTTTGAACCTTGAAACACTCTTCATCAAGGAGCCCAACTTTCAAAGATTGTGTTCTGAAGTTCTCAAAGTTGAATTGTCTTATTTCATGATCTATGCATGGGGTCTTACATAAAAGGTTTTTAAGCATTGAATATTGATTAAATTGTTATTAATTTTATGATTTTCGTCAATTAACCTACGAACTAATGTAATTAATGAACCTATGTTCTTTGACTACTTAATGGGTTACTCAATATTGACTTAATGTTTATAAATTCTAGTGTAGTTTGTCATGGGCTATCTAATGATGTAATAATTGCATTCAATTGATATTTAGGTTTTCTTATATTAGTTAATTTACATTAAATTGACCTTATTTCATTGAGTATGATAGTTTTTGTATTGAGTTTACGTTCATTGCCATTGATAAGGGCCTTATGGTATTAAATTGGATGATTTAACATCGAATTGAGGTGTAGAGGATGGAGTGGTGGTACGCTGCCCTAATTTATTTTATTTTATGTTATTTGGACTTCAATTATGTTGTTATTGGTATGGTCCACTTATGGTGGCGGTGTTATGTGCTTTACCTGTAATTGATATGGCCTTCTCGGGATTGTTTTATGTATTATGATGATCATGGCCTTGTCGGAGACTACTTGAAGTAATGTGGTTATTTGTGTAGTTGATTATGTGAAATAAGACAATATCTATCTACATTATAAGTAATGTGAAAGTATATGTGTTCTTCTAATGATGCTACTTAGGGATCATGTTAGACTATGACTATGGCTTTGTGTGTATAGTCTTAGGGTTGATGTTTGGTTATTCCTACTTGACCGTATGAGTCTATGTTATTCATATTGATAATGTTATGATAGCTTTTAGGATGACTTAAAGAGAATATGACTATGTCTATGTGTTTCTAGAATGATATGTAATATGTGTTAAAGTGAATTATGTTGTCTTTTGTCTTGGTTTACTTATGTCCCTTACTTGATGCACATATGAATTTGAATATGTGATGTCTTGACTTAGGATGCTAAAGGCTCTCAGCCTTGTATGTATGAATGACATGAGACCTTAAATGATATTAAGAGAGTCTTTTATGTAAAACCTTCAACCTAGTGGTAAGGTTATGAATGTTGAAGTAAAGTGTCATAATGGTATTCTTTTATGTAAAGGAATGATAGACTTAAGGTTGATTAGCTTGAACGGAATCATATCAAACCTTAGTAATGTCATGATTATCTTTTTGTCGCCATTGTAAGGTAGCCCTTGATGACCTCTTTGTTGGGGTTAATGTAATTGGGTTATGAACTCTATATGGAACCCCTTTATATGAACCTTATGTGTGAATTACTCTATGAGTACAAAGGCTAGAACAGAGTGAGTATGGTAAGGGAAGTAGTTATAGTTAAAGGATGAGACTAGATCACAAAGCATGCCCTTCATATTCCTTAACCATGTGCCTAAATGGTATGTGTCTAAGTTCTACCATTGGCAAGTAGAACACCCTCATTGGAGTAGGTTAGAACCTTGGATTCCATGGCTTGCTATCATGGTCTATGTCGGTTATTGTCTATTCTCATCATACGGGATACCTACTAGCATTAGAGAATTTCTATGAAGTTTAGGTATTGGTATGGAACGATATCTAGACATTACACAATAGGCTTTGAATGTGTTAGTGAAAGTCCCTAGGCTTGTCCAAGACCATTACTTGAATTTCCTTTATATGATGTACGAGTCTTAAATTAACTAATGAATGTAATGATTTAAGTTAAGAAAGCATGTTAAGTAAATAAGTACTTATCTAGAGTAGTTAAGGGTTGTTTAGTTAAAGTGTGAAGGAGGCATAGGAATGGTGACTTCTTATCTTACCTAGATAAGTCTTAAGAATGATTCTAGTTAGGGAAAATGGTTGAACATGTAGACATGATATAAAGTTAGGTAGTCTTAAGGATTACTTAAATAATCTTGAAGAGGTAAATCATTGACGTTATCTTCTTAATTTACTTAAGTAGGTCTTTTGATAGCCATTGAAAAGAATGTCATATTATATATATGTTGATGTATTAAGTGAGAATGATTCTATCCTACGTATTCTAAAGGATCTCTAAAGTGTGTTTGTAAGGGAATGTATGGGCGGTCGCTTTACAACTAGCTCAAGTGAGAATTAGAATCACCTTTGGTAGAAAAATCTCACATTAATGTGTATGGTGTCTTGTAAATGTGTATGTATCTCATTATGAGTAGTCTTGAGGATCGTTTAGGCACACTTTAAAGGGGTGTATGGGCAGTTTCTCTTTGTGTGACTTAAGTGATTCATACGATAGATGTAAGTGGGATGATTACATGATATAAAGTGTCTAAGGTTGAAGTAGGCAACTTCACTGTAACAATGAAGGAATTCACTGTATAGTGATTTGAGGTCAATATAATGTGTCTCTTTAAAATGTGATAATTGTTCTAACGTATTTTGTATTTTGTAGAAAAAGTCGTAAAAGTTACTATTCGGTTACTATTCATGAATAGTAAATGTCCTAATCATGAATAGTAAAGGTCAAGTAACTGTGTAAATAGTAAGAGTCAAGTTACTGTGTAAATAGTAAAGGTCGTTTGTAACGTCTATATAAGAGGCATTTGCCTTCAATAATAAATCATCCTTTCCTCAATACTTCATCCTTTTCTCAACTCTCTTCTCTCATTTACAATATAAACGCTTCCACCCCACATTGGTATCAGAGCTAGTTAATAAAATAATTATGGAAAACAAATCAACTATGAAAGATAATATACAAAAACAGGTATACCATTTTATATTCATGAGTAGCTAAATTAATTTATTCCTGAAAATCTCTTGTTAATTATAATTGTTTATCATGTTTAAATAATGTTCTAATAACCATCTTTAGAAAGTTTGCTACAGAAATATTCTTGAAATAAGTATGCCCAGACTATGCCATCCTAAGGTTGAAACCGGTAGGCAGAGAAGGCCGTTTAAGGGGAGTAAACAAAGTTGAGGCGCTGTTAGGGTAACTAATCAAAGAAGAAAGCTGTAGTAGTGACCAGACGAGATGATTATTAAATCATTATTTTTGCATAATAAGCAAGTATAATTTATTAAGAGGTTGGAAGGAATAAAATTTTAGTGAAAAATGAAAATAATAAAAATGGATACATACCTATTAAATGATGATGTTGATTATAAGATATTACTACTCTATATATTAAAAGATCTTAATACTGATATAAAAAGAGAAATTTATAATAAATTATTAACATATGAAATAATAGAAATAACAACCCAAGGCTGGATTGAGTTAGATATACAAGAAAGACTTTATAATGAATTTTATTTTGACATATATGATTTATATGACGATATAGATATATTCAGAGATCAATGATAAATTACGAATATTTACAATATTGGGTACAAACTATAGAAGACATAGATCTACATGAAAAGCTACTAATTGAAAATTTATTTGGTTATTTAAGAACTCGAGAAAATGAATACCTAGAATATATTATAACTAATGCTAATGAAATACAACGATTAGATTTACTTAAAAAAGAATATTATAAAAAGACATTTTATGAAGAATAATATAACACCAAGCAAAGAAACTAAAATAACAAAAACTAAGATAGATAAAAAAGTACGAAAAATATGGAAAAAATTAAAACCCTTATATTATCACAACTAGTAAAAACAGATAATGATAAAAAAGATCATTTGATAAAAATAATTTCAAAAACAGAATACAAATATGTTTGCTATTTGAAAAAACAGTATGAACGAAGAAAAATATAAACAACAATTAATAGAAAAAATAATGGAAAAAATAACTGAAAAAGAACAAGAATTACAACATAGAAAAAGAAGGTTAGAAGAAAATATATTAGCAGAAGTATGTAATAAATCAATACTAGCACAAAGAAAAGCTATATTAATGTTAGAATTAGAAATAGATTGTCTTGAATATGACTTACAACATAATATAATACGTAGATCATAATGAACAAAGAAGAATATGCAGTAGACGAAAAGACATATGAAAATCTAGATGGAATGATAATAAAAATAGTATTTTCAAATTTAGGAAGAAGATACAAGAAAATAGGAAATAACTTATATTTAATGCTAGAAAAAGAAACAGCAAAATTAGAAGATAGTTTAACAGCTATGGTAAGAATAAAAAAAGAAAATGAAGAAATAGATAAAGCAAGAGAAATTGAAAAAATAAAAACACAAGCAAAGCAAGAAGTACAACATTTAGAACAAATAAAAAATACAAGAATAAGTGAATTAGAAAAAGAATTAGCCAGATTAAAATTATTATATGAAAATAAACAAAAACAAAAAGAAAAAAATAAAGAGCTTGAATTAACAAATGAAATAAAAGAAATGGAACAAAAATTAAATGAAGATCTAAATGAAGATATTGAAGTAAATGAAATAGATGAAAATGAAATGACCAACAATCAGAAATAAGCGATATAAGTGAAACATATACAGAAATTTTAGAACAAATAAATAAACCTAAAAAATTAGAAATAAATGTAGGAGATATGGATAAGCCTAGTACGTCAAGAGTTAAAACCCCAGACAATAGTCCCAGAAATAGTCCTAGAGTTAGTCCTAGAAGGACACCACCAATTTATAGTTATCAACAATCAGATAGAAATAATACAACATGGAACAATAGACTAAATAAAAATTGGACACCTAAACCAGTAAATGAACAATATAATTTCTTAGATTTAGATTGTGTTACAGATACAAATAAAGCAATATTATTATGGATAGGAATTATGTCTAAACAGTTAATAGATAATAAAATAGAAACAGCAAAAACACCAAGGTATATAGAAAGAACATTTGTAGGAACAACAAGATTATGGATAGAAAATCTACCCTCAAAAAGTTTAGAAGTACTTAGGAATGATAAAAAAATGGATGGATCCGCATCAGCAACAAATATAGATATATTAGATAAATATGAATCAGCAATAAGAAATGAATTTGGAGGTATGACTACAGATATAAGAGAACAAAATAGAGAAAAAATAATAAATAGACATTTTATGACAAAATTAGCTATATGTAAAATGTGTTACTTAGAAGAATATACTTGTGCATTTAAAGAATATTATTACAAAGCTAAATACAATTTAGACGAAGCAAAAGAAATAAGAAAACAATATTATACAAAATTACCAGAACCATTTAGTACAAACATAATAAAGGATTGGAATAATGAAGGAATGGTAGATACTTTAGGATCTAGAATAAAATTTTTAAATCAATGGTTCATACAATTATGCGAAAACCAAAAAGAAAAATTAAAAATGGAAAAAGTATTAAATAAAAATTTATCATGTTGTAAAAATAAAATGGCACCACAATTTGGATGTACGAATAAAAAACAAAAATCTAAAAGATATAAAAATTATAGAAAAAATAAAACCAAATATAAATATAAACAACCAAGACGAAGATATTATGTAAAAAACTATAAAATAAAAAGACCATACAGACCAAAAAGAAAGATATCCCAATGTACTTGTTATAATTGTGGAAAGATAGGACACATAGCTAAAAACTGTAATTTACCTAAAAATCCAAAAAGAAAACAAATAGCAGAATTAATTATAGATGATGAAAAATATATGCAAATAGAATACATAGATTATGAATTAAGTGAAAATGATAGTATATATGAAATATCAGATATAGAAACTGAAAATGAAGAAGAAAATATTAATTTAGATAATAACGAAACAGATGAAGAAATATAATGTCTGAAAATGAAATAAAAATAATATCTAAAGAAGATTATCAAAATGAAGAATCATCAGAACAAAAAATTATATTTGATAATACGATATTTGAACAAATAAAAGGAAAAGAATTAGATTTAAGTGTTGAAAAAGTACTTGAAATACCTATTTTAAGAAATTGGTTTAAAAGACAAAAAGAAGAATACTATGTAGTTAGTCAAAAAGAACATATCATAGATTGTAAATATACAAGAGGAAAAGCATATATACCTATAATAAATAAAAGAATGATAAACAAAGAAATACAAGATATAAAAGCTAAAACACCAATAAAATATGTACATTTAGGAGGAACAGAAATATTAATAAAAGCTTGTTTTAGAGAAGGAATAGATACACCTATAGAAATATATTTAGCAGATGATAGAATTGTACACCCTATAGAAAAAAAGTGTAATTAGTGCAGTAAAAGGAAACTTAATATATCAAAAATTTAAATTTACAATAAGTGCTAATTATACAGTATCATTAACAGATAAAAATATAGATAGATCATTAGTT
>CM064963.1:112085398-112096463 GCA_032847665.1 Solanum chilense
GGACATCTATACAGATCATAAGAGTCTCCAATATATCTTTAAATAGAAGGAGCTGAATTTACGACAGAGGCGGTGGTTAGAGTTGCTAAAGGATTATGATATTGATATTTTATATCATTCAGGGAAAGCGAATGTTGTAGCAGATGCTCTTAGCCGTAAGTCCATGGGTAGCTTGACAGATGTACAACCAGAAAGGAGGGAGACGGTTCGGGAGATTCAGCGGCTATCAAGCCTTGGAGTCCGTCTGGCTAATTCAGAAGATAGTGGAGTTTCTATCAGAGAGGTTGCTGAGTCCTCAATCATAGATGAGGTAAAGAGACACCAATACGAGGACCCCATTCTGGCACAGTATAGAGATGAAGCTCTTAAAAAGGAAAAGACCCCATTTAAGGTTACACCTGATGGAGTGTTACGATATGAAGGCAGATTGTGTGTACCAGATATTGTGGGGCTACGACGGCATGTTATGGGAGAGGCACACTCTGCCCATTATTCTATTCACCCAGGGTCAACAAAAATGTATCATGACCTCAGATGCTTATACTGGTGGGATGGCATGAAAAAGGACATAGCGGAGTTTGTTGCTCAGTGCTCGAATTGTCAACAAGTCAAGATCGAACATCAAAAGCCTGGTGGATTATTACAGGCGATAGAGATTCTGACTTGAAAATGGGAGATGATTAATATGGACTTCATTACAGGCTTACCTCGCACCCAACGGAAGTATGACTCTATATGGGTTATTGTAGATAGGCTGACGAAATCGGCCCATTTTCTTCCAGTCAGGACTACTTATTCGGCTGAAGATTATGCGAGGTTATATATCAAGGAAATAGTGAGACTTCATGGGATTCCCACGTCCATTATATCAGATAGAGGAGCTCAATTTACTGCCAACTTTTGGAGATCGTTTCAGAAGGGATTGGGGACACAGGTGAACCTTAGCACAGCATTTCACCCTCAGACTGATGGGCAGGCTGAGCGTACTATTCAGACATTAGAAGATATGTTGCGGGCCTGTATTATTGATTTCAAAGGTAGCTGGGATGATCACTTGCCGCTCATTGAGTTTTCCTATAATAATAGCTACCATTCAAGTATCCAGATGGCACCGTACGAGGCCTTATATGGGAGGAAGTGCAGGTCACCTATTGGTTGGTTTGATGTTGGTGAGACTAAGTTGATAGGTCCGGATATGATTCAGCAAGCTGTTGACAAGGTGAAGCTTATTCAAGAAAGATTATTAGCAGCCCAGAGTCGACAGAAGTCATATGCAGATAATCGGCATAGAGATTTGGAGTTTCAGATTGGTGACTGGGTATTCCTGAAGGTATCACCCATGAAGGGTGTGATGAGATTCGGCAGGAAGGGGAAGCTCAGTCCGAGATACATTGGGCCTTATCAGATTGTTCGTAAGATAGGCAAGGTTGCATATGAGTTGGATCTACCATCTGATTTGGAGGCGGTACATCCAGTCTTCCATGTATCGATGCTACGTAAATGTATTGGTGATCCTTCTAGAGTATTCCCTGTAGATGATGTTCAGGTAACAGAGGAGTTGTCATACGAGGAGAAACCCGTAGCTATACTTGATCGCCAGGTTAGAAGGTTACGTACAAAGGATGTGGCTTCCGTCAAAGTTTTGTGGCAAAATAATAATAGGGAAGAGATGACTTGGGAAGCGGAAGACGAAATGAAGAATAAGTATCCTTACTTGTTCCCCGTACCTGCAGGTAATTCAATTCCTAGCTTGACTATATTGATTGATAAACGAGATTATGTAGTAAGTTATGACTCTGTGATGCATCTGTAAGTTACGGAATACAGGTTGATAGGTATAACTGTTAGAGAGAACTCGCTGAATTTTTTTTTTTTGTAAGACGCTAACTTAACATTCGAGGACGAATGTTCCTAAGGGGGGAAGGATGTTACGCCTCGTATTTTTATACGTCGTGCGCGTCATGAACTAGTATATGTAAGTTCGGGAAATGAGATTTTATTTTAAGTTCCAAGTGTTTAAAGAAATATTATGCAAGGATGTTAATTCCATATGTGATATTAATTAGTGTGGGATTAATTAGGGGCTGATTTGGATTTAATTTATCGAGTGGGCCCCACCACATAAGGCAAAGTAAGAAATCTGATTTGGGAGATAGCCTTAGTGGAGCATGTGTAGTGGGGGGCTGCCTCCACTTCATATTGCTAAATATTAAAAAGAAAATCTGATTTTGGAGATAGCCTTAGTGGAGAATGTGTAGTGGGGGGCTGCCTCCACTTCATATTGCTAAATATTAAAAAGAAATTCTGATTTGGGGATAGAATTAGTGGAGCATTTGTAGTGGGGGGCTGCCTCCACTTCATATTGTTAAATGGTGTAGTGACTTGCATATCATCTCTTTCACCACATGACTTGGGCAGCCATGGAAATGGAGAAAACCAGCCATTGAACTCTTGGACAGCAGCTGCAAATAAATTGGTTAGTAATCTCTTTGCTTGGTGTGTTAATTCCTTAGAATACCTTTGTTAATTAGACATTAATGTCAAGAAGGGGACGTGAACAGTATCTTAGGAATCTGTTTTAGTTATTGAATGTGCTAAGCATGAGCAGAAACCATGATCGGATTGCTAGCGGTGTTATGTTAGTGTTGGGCTGTTTTGATTAAAGTAAGCTGCTGGAAATTCTGTTTTGGTGTTATGCATATGTTAATATGATTATGGGTATATACTCCAAAGGATGAATACAATAAGGTAGATGTGTTGCGAATTATAAAATGAGTTATCGCTCGGTCTGTCGTTGTTTTGTTACTATGGTTGCTAAAACGGAACTGTTTTGGGGGAGGCTGTTTAATATGATTCGTTGGATTATATGTGTTGTTGGTATTGCTGTGAATAATTTGGGTTGTTGTTGGATTGGGATGCAGTAAAGAAAATAGGGGAAGTGCTGCCGGATTTTCGTTAGATTATTAGCTAACTCACAATAAGTAGTAAAGCGCGACATTTATCTAATTACGGCACGATTGTTGCTTGTTATAGATTTATACCTTGAGCAGTAAATATTGGAAGTGCGGCTCGACTATTCGGTAAGTAACGCTATTCCTTTCCTTCTTTGTTTGGCATGACCTTTAAAAATGAGCAAATAACGGACAGATTTGATACCTACTTCTAGAACGTCTAGGTGACGTATATTCTTACTTCCACAACTATTTCCTTTATATATTGTCTATGTCTAAGGCTATGGTGATTTCTGATATTTATGATAGTGCTTCTTAGAGTCATTGAGATTTTACGTTTCCATATCGTATTTAAAGGTTCATAATCTTGATAAAACATTAATCTTTGGTAATACTCCTTGCTGGTTCAAGTTGGTTGTTATATTGAGTTATAAGAAATGATTTTAATTGCATATGGTTGCTCATAATATTCTGCTCGTGCATAGAGTCATTTATCATTTCACCGAGTCCCGGGCCGGGTAATGTTCGTGCGGAGTTTCTTGCATATGTCACCGAGTCCCTCACTAGAGGGCCGGGAATGTATATTATATATATGATTGGTGATGAGGATGGTTATGATGATGATGATGACGGAGATGATGTGATGACTATTTCACCGAGTCCCTCACTAGAGGGCCGGGTACGTATGATGTATATATAATGATGATTATTTTGCCAAGTCCCTTACTAGGGAAGCTGGGCATCTTATATATTAAAGATATGCATGATTTTCATTTAAAAAGTACTTGTGTAGAGATATCTTGTTTCGATTTATCATGTTGGCATCCTGTCATCTTTACCTCATGCTTTACATACTCAGTACATTGTCCGTACTGACCCCCTTTTTTCGGGGGGGCTGCGTTTCATGCCCGCAGGTGTAGACGCTCAGTTCGGTGATCCTCCCGCCTAGGATATCTACTCTGCTGTTTGGGAGAGCTCCACTATTCCGGAGCCCAGTCGTTTTGGTACATAACTTCTTATGTAGTCTTTTGCTTGTCTATGGGTATGGCGGGGCCCTGTCCGTCAAGTTTCACTACTATACTCTTAGAGGTCTGTAGACATCGTGTGGGTTGTATATTTTTTTGTTTTGGATAATGGTCTGGACATGGTTTGTTTGGGATGTCCGTTTGTACAAGTACAGCCTTGTCGGTTGTGTACATCTTTATGCTTTGAATAGTGGCAGCCTTGTCGGCTCGCGTATGTTGTTACGCTTGAATGGTTATGACTCTTTATGAGATAGATCCACTTTATATATATATGGCGTTGGATTTGGCTTGATTTGATTAAATTCCATATTGTCTTAGTTTCAGTTGGTCATACTTTATAGGTTGGTATGTGAGTGTCCAAAATGGGCACTAGTCACAGCCCATCGGGTTGGGTCGTGACAAAAGGCCCAATAAATTGGCCTATTGTTGGGGCAGGCTTAGAACAATGGGTGAATTTTGATAGGATGCATGATTGGTTGGTTGAGTATTTGGCTCAATCCCCAACTGTTGTGGTTCCTGCCATGACTACAACTTATACTTACATTGCTCATCCAACTAATGTTGAACATGTTCTCAAAACAAATTTTGATAATTATCCCAAGGTTTGTATATATTACTTTGAGTATATATAATATATAATATATGTAAATTCATGCATAACATGTATATAATTTGTATATACACTTTTAAAAAGAAATGTTTTGTCTACGACAAATCAGTGAGAAATTTGTGTTATAAAACATGGTTTTTTCATCAAACCAGCTCACTCGGAAAATATATAATGGAAAACAGATTCTCACTGAAAGAGTGGGAAGCTTTCTAATTTTACCATATGAAACATTCACTATTTATTTTCTTGTCATACTGATTCAATCAAAATATCAAAGAGAATAACCACTGAATATTTTACAGTGGAAAATTCAGTGAGAAAATAGTGATTTTTAGTAGTGATAATCAGTGTATAATTTATTGCATACTGGTTAAAAGATGTAAATAGTGAATTCGACATGCTATTTGTGTAAAGATTTGTTAATAAAAGGCACAAGATAATTTTTTTTCTAATTGTTAATTAGATTACTCAATGGATGGATATGTGGCTTTCAACTTACATATGGATTTTAGTCTATCATGAGAATTTTTTTTTTCCTTTTGGCATAGGGTGAAGTGTACCATTCATATATGGAAGTTTTACTTGGAGATGGTATCTTTAATGTAGATGGTGAGCTTTGGAGGAAACAAAGGAAGACTGCTAGCTTTGAGTTTGTTTCAAAGAATTTAAGGGATTTCAATACTGTGGTTTTTAGGGACTATAGCCTTAAACTCTTTAAAATTCTCAATCAAGCATCTTTGAAGAATGAGCATGTAGACATGCAGGTGAGTTGTTGAATTCTGTTTGGACTTTAATACAATGATTAAGATATTCTCTTTTAATGTAATGGTGTTTGATTGAGCACATAGTTGAAAAAAAATGAAAGACTTTTGAAGTTAGTGATCTATGACAGATGTATAGTCATTTGTGCGAATATAAATCTTATTATGGGATTGTCTGATAGAGTGTGTAAGATTAAAACTGAATAAAGTGTATTAATACATCATACTAAACAACCCTAAGGTAGCATTAGAAGTTTAAAGTTAAATTATTTCATGTTGAGTCCCACATTGGTGCTTTGGGGGGTAACATGGTTTCTTTATACATTTGACAATCCTCATCTCAATAGCTAGCTTATGAAGTTGAGGCCCAAAATCATGGCATGAGAATCAAGCCCATCTCAATTTTTGTTTGACCAATGTTGGTTTTCCATCTTATGTTGTCCACGCTCCAAATGTCCCATCTTTAACATGTGATGGTGTTGAATCCCACATTGATGCTTTAGGGGTGGTGATTCCAAAGTCCATTTCTTTTTCATTTAGAACAGACTAAAAAGAAAGGTGTATCACATAACACATGACATAGGAATTATAATTTTATTCTATTTTTGTTTTGTATTGTTACGAAACAACAATTGTTTTTTCCAGGATCTTTTGATGAGGATGACTCTAGACTCAATATGTAAGGTGGGATTTGGTGTTGAGATAGGAACATTGAACCCAAATTTACCGGAAAATAGCTTTGCAAAGGCATTTGATGCTGCAAATGTCATTGTCACATTAAGATTCATTGATCCTTTGTGGAAAATCAAGCAATTTCTCAACATTGGATCAGAAGCAATCCTTGATCAAAGTATTAAAAAAATTGATGATTTCACATATTCTGTCATAAGAAAAAGGAAGGCAGAGTTAGAAACAAATGACAAAGTAAGCTCATACAATTTTTTTTTATAATTATTCTAGCCTGTTTCGTCAAGCTTCTAGACAGTCAAAACTACTTATTTTTAGAGAGTTGAGGTATTTGTCCAATTTTTTTAAAAAAATAAGTGTTTCTGAATAATAACAGATGCTTTTTTTGAAAAGCGTGCATTGTTGTTGTAGTATTAAATTGTTACTATCCAAAAGTACTTTTTAAAAATAAGCAGATTTCTCGATGTTTGGGCCAAACAGGCTAATTAAGCAGATTTGTTAATGATTTTTAAACATTAACAGATTAATAAGCATGACATATTGTCAAGATTCATTGAGCTAGGGAAAGACCCTGAGAACAATATAACTGATAAAAGCCTGAGGGATATTGTCCTGAATTTTGTTATCGCGGGTCGTGATACGACAGCAACGACACTGTCTTGGGATATATACATGATTATGACTCACGAGCACGTAGCTGAGAAGCTGTACGCGGAGCTGAAGTCGTTGGAACAAGTCCGTGCTAAAGAAGAGAACGTGTCGTTGCATCAGTATGACACGGAGGATCTTGTATCTGTCGATTCGAGAGCCATTCAATTTGCAGGGCTCCTAAATTATGATTCATTGTCAAAATTGTACTATCTACATGCTGTGATTACAGAGACTCTTAGATTGTACCCTGCTGTTCCTCAGGTTAGTTACCCTGATTTTATTGTGAATTTCAGCACACATTTTTATCAATTGGATACTATTTAAGCAGGGCGGAGCTAGAAGTCTGAGTATGGGTTCGACTGAACGTCCTAGTAATTTTTTCTTAAATGGTATATTTATATTAAGAAGTTTATTAAATGTGTACAAGTATTAAGTTTAGAACAAAATTATTAAAACTGTTATAACATTTAGGGGTAAGACACCAGTACCCCTTAGACGATGACCGTAACCTTAGAGACACACCTTAACTAAACTAAGATCCAATTAGCCCCTTGATCTCATTTTCTTTTGTAATTTTACATACATTTTGGCTTACGTTGCACACTCTGTGACTCCACATAGTTAAGACGTGTGGGAGATGTTTGGATGTCACGTAAGCCAATAAAAGGTGTACAAAATTTATAAAATTATTGAGTTCGGTGTGGTAATAGGACCTTAGTTTGGTTAAGATGTATCTTTGGGCTTTCAATCACAATCTAGGGGATACTTGTGCCTTATCCTCAAAATTTAGAATCCATAAGGACAATATTCTTGCTTGATGAGCCAGGACTGGGAGTCTAGAAAGAGAAACTTTTGATGATAGTGAGAAAGCATTTTCATGACCCCTTCCTTACTACTGAGCCATCAATCAATTTTGCTAAGTTCACAGGTTAATATACATATATTTGTTTATTTAATTTTTTAATTCAAATATATAATCTATGAAAAAGCTATTGGATTCGTTTGAACACCTGAACATTCAGTTAACTTTGATTGTCTTTTGTTGTAACGTAGGCTAGTATCATTTTTCTCTGCTCTTCTGGTCATACCAAATCTTGGAGGATGGAACACTAGCTGATGAAGGGGCTGGAGCTGAAAACTTTTGCTGACCCTGCGAGCGATTTCCACCACCTGATTTCTGGCGAGAATAGTCATAGTTTCCAGTCCTAGCCTTCTTATTTTCCTTAGTCGGTTCCCTAATCTTATCACCCTCAACCTTGTGAGCATGAGTCATAAGCCTAGAGATGTTCATATCTCCCAGCAACATAGCATTTTTGCACTCTATCTTCACAAAATCTAATACTCCATACAAGAACTTATTCATCTGAGCCCTGGAGTCAACAACCATGTGAGGAGCATACCTGGAGAGTTGGTTAGACTTCAGCCCATACTCTTGGACTGTCATGTTTCCCTGCCTCAAGTTGAATTCTTGGCCCTTTTCTTTTCTCAACTCTATTGGGAAAAACATGTCGAGAAAAGTCTCACTGCAGCACTCCCAAGTAATAGGAGCTGCATTTGCACCCCTATTCTCCTTCCACAGAGTATACCAGACATGAGCCACGTCTTTCATCTGATATGACACCAACTCAACATGATAATTCCCAGTAACCAACATCACCTCACAGATCTTCTTGATTTCGTCCAAGAAATTCTGAGGATCTTCATTAGTCTGCGATCCTAAGAACTCAGGCGAATTCATCCCAACAAAGTCATGGACCCTTGCTTCTGCTGATCCACTATTTTCATTCATAGGATCATGAACCCGATTGTTCTGGTGGGTCATACTCTAAGCCAACATCTGTATGGCATTCCTGAACTCAGGATTGCAGAGTTCTTGATCTTGGATTGGAAGAGCTGCTTTTGCATTCCTGGCATTCGCATTTCTAGCGTTAGCCATACGAGGAGGGATGATCTTAAGCGCTCAACGTCGAGTTAGAATGGAATTAGATCATACCTTACGTACCATAAGAGTAACAAAAAGGTGAAATTTTTCCTAAAACACTTCATATCCTCCCTCTCATTAGATGTGGTGCACTTCACACCCATGAAAAAGACTCAACTTTGTGCGGCTTTTCCAGACATCTTAGGACTCTTGAACCTAGTGCTCTGATACCAAGTTTTGTCACGCCCCGAGCTACCCCCGAGATGCGGATACGGAACCTAAGACCACAAGTGATCCCAAGCTAAACCTATTGGCATGATCGTGAGCATACTAAAGATAATAAACTGTTGCAAAAGCTAAATTATACTTAAAATGAATAGATGGTGAATACCTATATTCTATAACTAAGATATTTGAAAAAAAACAAGTTTAATACAAAAGAAACATTAACTAAATAGTAAGCTGAATCTACCTATGTCTAAAAATAGCCTCTCAACTAGACTAGAAATACTGGGACAAGCCCCAACTAAATCTATCAAAAACTGAAACTAAATGACTAAAGACTGAAATGAAACGCATGACTGTTGTCCTGGGAGAATGAGGACTCACCACTGAATCTGCTGAACTGAAGATCGGGAAATCAATCTATGCATGATCTGGATGATGAGAACCTAAATCTATATCACGAGAAGATGTAGTGCATGTATGCGTGAGTACTTGAAAAGTACTGAGCATGTAGGATAGAGTAAAGCTGAAATAAAACATAACTGAACAAGCACAAAAACAAGTATAATAATCTGAACGTGATGTGCTGATATCTGAGATAAGTGGATGCAATGACCAATTTATAATATGCTGGAAATGAATACTGAATATACTTCTAAATCATAAATGCAGAGAATCTGACTGAACTGTGGGAGATACTAATAACCGATAATAAAACCACTTGAGCTAAATGTGGATTACGATGTATATGCCCCATCGAGAGGACACAATATATCCTTCCAAAGGTATAAAGGCATGCTGGCGTGATCACTAAACTAATCGCCCACAGAGGGGACTTTCAACCTACTTGGCTAGTAGTTCTGGGACTATTGGGTATGCTAAACCCTAGTCTAACTTGTTATTATGCTACTCCCAATAAATTCTGTAAATTAACTGCTTATATCTGGATTTCTGTAAATACTGGATAGCTCGAAACTGAACATGCAAACTGAGAATGCAACAATTAATCTGGTAATTATGCATTTATAACTGAGGCATGTATATCTGAAGTGTCTGAAATATACGACCTATCATAGGTAATTCAAGAACTAATGAAATACAAAGCTAGGGTTTTTAAATTCATGCGATAATCTGAGTAATAACATTATAATCTTATATGGAACATATATTTAATAAATTCATGAAGTTATATCAAAGTTCTAGAAACCCTAGGTTTAATCATGATAAGAGAATCAAGAAGTGACTGAAACTAAGGACCCAATGGGTCAAAGGAACCCACTAGTGAAATCGCATGTACCTGGTGATGAAATCCATGGAAAAATACTTAAGTTTTGGGGCTGGAACAGCTGGAGCTTGTGGCGTTGTTGAACTAGGGTTCTTGAGCTACTCTTTCTCCTCTCTTGCTTCTAATTTTCTATGTTTTGATTTAATGATTTGACTTGTATATGTTTTAACCATGTTTCTAGGCTTAAACTGATTAAAATATGACGATTTAGGGTCAAAATGACGTAACTTAGGGTTTAAACAGAGTGTGAAAGGTCAAAAAGTCCCCTGGGAAGGTTTTTGTCGGGCCTCACATCGGCCAGGACTGACGGTCCGTCGTGCACCCGATGCCCCGTCGTTGGGTCCGTCGTGAGGGCCTGTTCTACAAGCCTTTACAAAAATTGGCATAAATTTTTACCTGGTGGTCTGATTTTAGCAAGGTTGGTGTCTTTGGAAAGATAATTCAGTTATCTATCTGTGGTAGGTCATGGGAGACCTAATTCATTTTTATCTAAGAGTAATGATCATTTTAAGTTGACCCAACTACATTTTCCCTTAACTGGCTGCAAATTTTCCACCTACGATCAGACCTACGAACCATGTTGTTCATCTATAGCTCTTGTCAGAGATTTGTTGAAGGGAGTGTTGATCGACGGTCACGGACTACGGACCGTCGTTTGACCTACGGACCGTAAGTCCGTCCGTCGTCCAAGACTTAACCAATTTTTCTAGGCTGAAATTTTTGGGAGTTTCGGATCCCATCGACGATTGTGAAGGACGGACAGTCAATTCCACCGTTGGTAGCACCTGCAGATTTTTCTAAAAAACTAATTTTTGGTCTGTTTTGGATATGGGGTGTTACATTATCTCTCCCTTGGGAGCATTCGTCCTCAAATGAAGTCTAAACTAGCTGACATAAAGGGAGAGAGATGCAAACCCCACTACTAAACAATGAGAACTAAGTTCTGACT
>CM064964.1:16200-26200 GCA_032847665.1 Solanum chilense
GCCTTTCAAGGACCTAACTAAGTACCTAACCGGCCCAAATAAAACTTGGAGGAATGACTCTTAACTAAATCTTTATGGGGCCTAACATTATTCAGAATACACTATTAATCATCTTTTTCCAAAAAAAAATCTAAATAATACTTTAACGGAATAATTGTATATAATAACAAACTAATAACCTAAAATAAATGAAGTAGCTACTGTTTGATTTAATTGTGCTCCATAGCAAACGTTAGTCAAAGTTTGCCAGTCGCCTCTCTCCCAAAAATCTCGTTCGCCACTCTCTCATTCTCATTCGCCACTCCCCCTTTGCTCGCCTCTCTCGCTTTATATAAAAAGTGTATATATTGTGTTTCTGTTTTGTATAAAGCAAGAAAAAATTGTATATACACGCAAAAACATATATCTTCGTGCTATACTCTTCATTATACAATTTACAAACATTTTACTTCAATTCAATTGTAGACAAATGCAAATTTTATACAAATATTGCAGCGAAAAAGGCCAACGAATTATACAATTGCGAATTATATAATTGCAGTGAAATACAATTTTCTCTCGCTTTATACAACAGAAGTGTATAAATTCTGTTTCTATTTTTGTATAAAGCGAGAGAAAAACATATATCTTCTTCCTATACACTTATAATTATACAATATACATACATTTTACTTTGATTCAATTGTATGCAAAGCAAATTTTATACAAATATTGCAGCGAAATAGGCAGCGAATTATACAATTGCGTATTATATAATTGCAGTGAAATAGGATAGCGAATTATACAATTGCAGTGAAATAGGCCAGCGAATTATACAATTTAGGTCAGCGAATCATACAATTGTATATGTAAAGCGAGACCAGCGAATTATACAATTGTATATGTATAACGAATTATACAGTTATATGTTTGCTATGGAACGCAATTAACTTTGCTATAACATACAAATATAAAAATTTTATTTGATATATGTGAAAATTACGCTACTTTAAATCCTTACTGGTAAATGTCGTTTCTCATATGTGGTGGCAACAACAAATATATTTTCTTCTCATTATCACAGCGGATATCAAATAAAAATATTTTCATTAGAATAAACTATTTACGTTATAACATTTATATAATTATTTCATTAGAATGCTTTGTGCACTTAATTAATTTTTATTTTGTAAGAGTCTGTTGAGCAGGACATCACCAACTTTGCTTTGACAATAATGAATATATGACGGATGAAATGATATGAATTTTGGGAAAGGTTAAGCCTTTACGGTATAATTTATAAATTTTTATTTTATTATATATACATGTTAAAGATAACTATAAATAATTATAAAGAAAAATGAATTGATATCATGAAAATCTTAAAAATAACCTACTACAATGATATGTCAAAATACTTTAATGACATAATAGTTCTTAAATCATGTTAGCTATACACATTAAAGAAAAGGCGACAAATATGATTATAGGTTTACGAGACTTAATAGTTTTTACTCGTGCTCTATATATATGTATTATTATTAAAATATTCATTGAATACTTATGAATATTTACTCTACAAGTTGATTTGTTTTGGTCAAAAGACTTGTAGGTATGCTCTTTCCAGACATTGAAAATAGAATTTAGAATATTGGATAGAAATGAACATGTCAACGTCTATTGAAGGCTACCCTTTTGACTTATTATTCTATGACTTGAAAGCCTAGATTTCACAAGTGCTATTATGGGCTAAGACCATCTCCAACACAACACCGAATCTAAGAATTTAAAGTTTACCATTAATATATATATATATATAGAAAGTTAAATAAAAAAAGTTAAATTTATGTGACCTTGTATATTTATATACTAGCTCGACTTTGATATCATAACGTAATCATGTGCTAGTATATATTTCCTCTGTTTCTTTTTAGTTATCATTATATTAAAAATATTTATTTTAAAATAGTTATTAATTTATACATCAGGTGAAAATTAATTATCTTTTTCTAACTTTGTCCGTCACATTAATTATTCTAGAATTAAGAAATATGTATAAACAAATAAAAATTAAAGAATTAATAAGGGATATATTGATCAAATAACACTCCTTGTTAAAAAAACTTTTGGCGAATTATGTTAAATCTTATCACGACAACAAAAAATAGAACGAATAGAATATATAAATATCTCGAGTGATAAAATGGCGAAAAGGCAAATATTCTATGTATGATACATTCAGAAAGACTGCATTATTCAACTAATTAACAACTCCTCCTAAATTCCTTTTGAGTTCACTTAATTTGAAAAACAATCAATCACTTGTCTCATTTCAAGCACCATAACTATATTCCTAATTGTACATTTTTTAAGCCCAAAGTCTTTGGTGGTAATGATGATTATAATTAGAAAAGTTTCATGCAACAAAAAAAAGGCACTGTTAAGTGTTATGATGACGTACGTAAGAGAGGAAGGATAATTATAATTGTGCAGAATATAATATAAATATAAAAATCACTTCATTTTCTGATCTATCAATCATATATATAGGTGCTATCAAATAAAACAAAAAGGGAAACCGATAGCATTACTGTTCTCAATCCTTTCCACGTCATCCCCTCCACCCCACCCCACCCCACCCCTCTCAATCGATACCATTGTATACAACAGAGGAAGATTTTTCCTTTTTTTGCCAAACGAAAAGACTATTTAGTATGTGTTTGGATATTAAAAATGTGATATTGAAAAAAAAAATATTTGAAAATTAAATTTATGTTTGAAAATGTTTTTAACACGAAAGAAATATAAATTTTGTGAATAAAAAAAATATATCTAAACAAAGCACAAATCTTTAATATCAGGAGAGAAAATAGATCGAACTCCGAATATGGACTAATGTTAATCACATAATTTAGTCTAACTTTAGGGCTAGTGCACTTTCCGTTTCATCATAAAACTTTGAAATAGCTTTAATCTTTTTTTTTATTCTTTTAAAAAGGAACATGATTTTGTGTGAATAGTCCCAGGACATAATCAAAGGATTATTGACAAAAATTATTCGAAACTCAATTTGCGCGTGTATATAAGTTTTAATGAATAAGCAAAATAAGTATCACTAACATTTTTTTTATTAATTTATGCATATATTTATCTTAGTTTTTATTTAACTATAACAAAATAATATAATTTGATGTAACTGTTTAATTAGGAGAACAATTTTTTTAAAAGTATTATAAAAATTCTTGAACTATTGACAGTGTTAAAAGCATTTCTTTACTTAACGGATTAAACTTAGATACATCCCTACATGAGCGACTGATATTAAACTCTTTAGGAAAATGAAACTCTTGATAAATAGTTAAAAGAAACTTTGCAAAAATTTAGAAGTGTATTTCACTCATATTGTAAGATCGAATGTAGTTAAATTTAATTAGTCAAATAAATAAATTTTTTTAACATTATCAATCATTTAAAAATGCTTTAACACTTCAATCAAAATTTCATGGTAATTGAGAAACAAACTTATCTGAGAAGAATGGGATTCTTGTTTAGAATGACAACACGCTGTCTGCTAAAGCACAGTGTTACCTTAGCTACTCCCTAAATAGACACGACTAAACCTTGTTTTTCTAAAGCTTCCTTTTTTCCCTACCACTTTACGCCTCCACCCCCAGCCCCCACCCCCTGCATGACAAAAATATCAAGTATAAATTGAGTTAAACATTTTTTTTTCTGTTCATCATATAATAATTCAATTTCATATATACATGATAGTTTTTTCCTTTATACATATATATAGCATTTTTTCATTTCAATTTATATGATATTTTTTTGTTTTTAATCTATTTAAAACTCGATATAATTTCATAATTGATGTCTGATTATAGAATGAAATGTACCCTATATGAGGTAGAAAAAATGTTTCCATTGAATCCTAGCAACTCTATTTTTATTCGAACTTAGATCGATGCACACCATTAGTTGAAACAAAAATATACAAACAGACTCAAATTTAAGGTAAAATCAATAGTGAACTAATTAAGAATTAGAAGGGGTACCCACAGAATTCTTTTTCGAAGAAACCAGAGATGACTGTCTAAAAACATGAAACTACATTTCAAGCCATCAAGTTCCATTACATATGAAAGGCTAAGAAAAGAGAAATCCTAAAAAGAATACTAATAATTTTTTTTTTATATTATATAGTTTAATCTAGCTAATTGCCTACTATAATCAATATAATTACCAATTATTAGCATTTATACTTGACCTGCTAAATAGAAGAATTTATTTCACATTACATGGTACATACATAAAAATTACTCTAGTACTTTTTAAGTTATATACCTCGTTAGTGTATTTGTAGCTTTCTTATCTAGCTAGTCGCATGAGATATTTTTACTTATAGGTAATCCTTAGAATGTGTGATTTAGATTTTAACACGAGTTAGTTTATCGCGATAATGATGTATATAACTTAAACTTATAATAAGGTATAAAATGAAAATAAAGGCACTTAATTACAACAACCATGCTTTGCTTTCCTTGCAGAATAAGCAAACAAGTAAACATGAAAGCTGCCAGAAAATATGTTAATGATGATATCACAGTTATTGGATTTTTTCTTCACCTTCATAGACACATATATATCATCACATGTTGTCATCCATGTAAAAATAAATAAAAATGCAACTGAAGTCATCCATTTAAGGTTAACCGTTTTACTAATTAATCAACTTATTTGTATCATCAAAATAAAGTAATTAAACCTCAAAAAGGCGCATTTATATTATAATATAATAATATGTTAGTTTCATTTCATCATAAAAAAATGAAACATAGTACACATTGACTAAGGACTTAATTAGATTTCTGTAATAACTAAAATGTCCCTTAAATAAACATACTAATTAACACTACAAATTAAACTAATTAAAACCCCCCCTTCCTTCTTTTCTTCAAGAGACAATGAAACAAAACACAACACCAAACATCTTTTTCTTCTTCAACATCAACAAATCTGCAATCAAATATGATTTTTAATTAAAAAAAAAAAAAGCATTTCCTAGAAAGGTTTTTAATGTGCAATGTTAAAAAATATAATAATAATTTGAATTCGTACCAAATCAATTATGTCTCCGTTATATATGATGAGTCGATGCAATACTTGACGTGCGAAGCAAGTAGTAAAATGCACCATGCTGTAGTGGCTGAATTGTGATACCCCATTCATTAGTAATAAGTGGTTCACCAGATGAATGTATAAGCACCGCATCTTCACCGAACACTTCCCTCACGTTAAACGGTCCTATCCCAACCTCAAAAGCAACGTCGTTGATAAACACTGTCGATCTTGTGGGACCCGCATCATTAGGATCCACAGTAACCCCTACAACCACACGTACGTTACACAATCATGAGATAAATGTAACCTATGCAGTAGTCAAATTTATATATACATAAATCCAAAAAATCCATCCATGCGAACGTTTGTTCACAAAAAAAATATAGACAAGAAATCAGAAAATGAGGAAGCCAAAGGACAAATCTAACCTTGTCTTATCTATAAAACATAACGTATGAGAAAATGTAAAACTACTTTATTAGCCTTGTTAAAAAGAACACTGTGTAAAAAGTGAACAGGCCTAGCTTAGCATCAATCACTTCCATGAAATGCCAGTAGAAGATTTTACTTATTATGATTAAATTTCGTATGAATAGAGACAAACATTTATTCTCATTCTCAGTTCTGGCCCTAAAATAAAATAAAATGAGTGGCTTTCAACTTTTAGACTCTATTTATACATCTTCACTTTTGTCATGAAGTTAAATGGAAAAAAATGTTAAAGTGCACATTCATACTAGATAGGTATCATTTGTACTGAGTAGCTAGCCCACCACATACTCAACATTTCAAAAAAAAAAAAGTAAATAAATTAGCATTTTCAGTTACTCAATAATCCTCCCCTACTCTACTCACTAAACATGTAGACATTTTAGAAAAAAGGTACTTTTTTTATTTGTTTCAATTTATATGATAGTATTTAAAAAAACAAAAATATCCTTATAACTTGTGATATTTGGAAACGGTAAAAAAAAAAAAAGAGTATCATATAAAATGTAACGGATGAAGGCGGAGTAAAAGGATTACCTTGAATGTGACTAATGGTGGGAATAGTGGTAGTAGCAAGAGGAGAAACAGTTGAAGTAACTGTATAACTCATGAGCTGTGACTGCAAATTGATTTTGTCATTTTCATCTTTCTTTGAATTATTAGGTGCTTGAGTAGTTATCCCCCCCATCCATTCATTAAGAAGAAGTCCAGAAGAAGAAGACTGAGGAGGAAAAGTAGATGAATCCTGGAAGCAAAACCCTTGTGACATAGCGGAGTGATCATGAGTTGGTACTACTGGTGGTGGTTGTACAGTGAAAAAGAAAGGCTGCTCGTTAGACAGGAACTCGTTATAGTTTTGTTGGTTCACTGAAGAAGTAGGAGAATTGAGCAAGTCCATAACATTGGAGGTACCAATTGAGAAAGTCAATGAATTTGGTGAAGATTTATCAGAAGATGATGAAGATGAAGTAATAATAGGTTGATGAGATGAATTATTGTTATGTTGTTGGTGTTGTTGTTGAGCTTTCGCTTGTAAATGACGTTGTTTGTGTTTACTTCTTGATTTCCTGTTTTGAAACCAGTAAAACACATTAGCATCACCTACTTGTCCATATTCTTGAAGTTTAGCTCGGATTTTCCTTATCTCATCCCTTGGTGGATTCACCATGCCTGAATTAAAGATTGCTTCAAGTATACGAATTTGCTCAGGTCTTGGATTCCATCGAGGCTTTGGCTCTGGACTTCGCTCTTCTAATCATAATTATAAAAAAAATTTAAATCAAACCTCATTCATTACAAAAGAAAAAAAAAATGTAAATATATATATGTATGTACCTGGATTGCATGGAGGTCTTTGTTGAATGATAGAAGAGTTGATGTCATGTTGCCATTGGTGATGATGAGAATTGCAAGGTTTGGATTTAAACATACTAGGCCAGTGTCTATTTGATGAAGCCATATTTGATGAGGATGAAGAAGAAAAAAAAAAGGTAACTCTCTTTAAGCTTTTTTTTTTTTGGTAGTCTATAAACAACCCTAACACACTTCTTATATAGACTCCATACCTACTACTCTTTTTTTTTTTTTTTTTAGGATTAAAAAGAAAACAAATTGTAGAAATAAAAAAGACAAAACCCAAAACAAGAATCACCTGTTAAATGATAAACAAAAATAGAAATGAAATTAAATGTAAAGTGAAAAAAGATAGACTAGAGATCTAGTACATGGCCCATACCCTTATAATTATAACTTGGTTCACAAAATTATTATATTTCAGACTGAAAATACTTGTTCACTACTCAATGTAACAAAAAGCCCAATTAGTTCAATTTGAAGAGAAAACAAAGAGAACATTGAAAGAAGCACATGATGGGGCTTATATTAGAGTCTTCATCAGAGTGAAAGACAGTGAAAGCTCTTAAATTCAAAATAAAAAAGAGAGAGAAAAATACAATAAAAATTGTGATGTTTAATATCTTCAGAAGTCTGATGAAATTGTCTCTTTGTTTTACATATTTTTTGAGTTTTTGATGTCTTTTTGGGGTTTGTATATATGAAGAAAAGAAAGGGAGTATTAATGGAGAGAGGTGGAAAGGTGTGGATTATTCTAATGAGAATTAAGGGGTTGTTGCAGCAAGGAATAAATAGGGGAGAAAAGTAAGTGGGGTAGGGGGGTTTAGGGGGGGTGGGGTAAAGAAACTTTTTTTTTTTTTGAAAGTCAAGATAATGTAATTGTAGGATTTGAATAGAAAACGGTGGAAGAGAAGTAATTGCTCTTTGTAGATTTGAATGTTTTGGCCAAAGAAAGGAAGTATTGGATTGACTCGAGGGTCATTTTTATTACTACAAAAACACATTTCAAGATATTTTGCTTAAATGAAGGAAACTAAAATTAATTTCTTTTTTCCCTTTCATTTTCATTTTATAAATATATTTTTTTTAAATTTATAACGATTCTATCAAACTTATTTATCAATATATATTGAGTATGTATAATATATGTATATTAAAATTTTACACATTTGCTAGTTATTTTGTAAAGTAGATCATTCGAATGGTAGTAAGATATATGGAGAAATTTTAATATTTTTTATTTGTATAATGTTGATATGAAATTGATTTTTTTTTTTAAATAAGGAACATGGTAAGTGTAACTTTTTTTTTTTTTTTTTTTTTTTTTTTTTTTTTTTTTTTTTTTTTTTTTTTTTTTTTTTTTTTTTTTTTTTTTTTTTTTTTTTTTTGGTAAGTGTAACTCGTATATTGAAATTTAATTTATTTGGGGACGGAAATATAATAATAGTTGTGAGTGTTGCAACTTTGTTAGAAAGTAAAACAAAGTGATATTTTTTTTAATTAAAAGAAAAATCATGCTGAGGTAAGAATAATTTTAAGCTATATTTTCATCACTTCAATTCTCCAAAAAAAAAATTTGTTAGCAGTTGTTAGTCTGATACAGTAGTCAAAGCTTTATTTTCCTTTTTCAGTTGAGGCAAATTAATTTAATTAAGAGGAAAATAGCACTTATTATTATTTTACATAATCAATTGTGGTAAATATTTTATTGTTTCATTAAAATTGGAGTCCTTTCACATTGTATTTTACTAGAGGAGAATTTTCAGTAGTATATATGTATTCACACTAGTTCAATTTGGCATCTATACTAAACTTTCATCATAAATAATTGACTGCATTTAAGATATTTTCCAAGTAGCACTATCCTGCCGTTAGTATTAGCAAGAGTTACATAGAGTTATTGTCACGTTATTTGGAAGTCATCTGTTTAAATTTTTGTATAAGTTTTTATGGAAATATAAAATATTAACATTGTTTATAGTAAAAAATTTTTAGTTGGGCCTTTTGTTAAACCTCATATATAGTAGTAAAAGTTCAGTGTGAACGATTCACTTTAAATATTTTAATCTTAAATTATGCTATGGTCCTTTAAAAAGAAGCCTAACATGTTGAAATTGGGTGATAGAGTTGGTGCCTAGAGATTGTACAACTATGCTATAGGCTTCATCAAATAACACAAACATTTTAAAATTGGGAGATAGAGTTGACAAAAATATAATGTGAAAATCAAGAAGAACATATGATATACGAGAAGTTGGGATAGACATAAAAATTAAAAAAAAAAACGGTAGTAACGTCCAATTTAGATTCCATCTTTTTCAAAACGCTAAGAACAAAATAAATTTATAAATTCTTATTTTTTTAAATCGTAAAATATTTGATCAAAATTATGAATTCAGTCAAACCTAGTTTCTACCACACATAATGTGTGGTTTCTTATACTTATCGATTTAATCACAAGAATATTTATTTATTTCTACAATATTTAACTTAATTTGCAGTTGAATACTTTTTATTTCTTATTTTAACCGTCTATTAGCTAAAAAAAGATTATATTATTATAAAGTCTCATCTACGTAATACTCCTCCGTTCTCTTTTCACTTGTCCACTTTTGAATTGACACACTTATCAAGAAAATAATTAATGAAATAGTGAGTTTACCATTTTACTCCTATTAATTATGAAGTGGACACAAAATTCTATATTTTTCAAAATAATTAGTAATTTAATTAAGGATATAATAAGTAAAAAAAATTATTCTTTCTTGATTTGTTAAATTGAAAAAGTAATTAAAAACAATTATAAAAAAAATAAACAAGTAATTAAAAACGGAAGAATATTTAAAAGGAAGGATCAATATGTATACCATTATTAGATACATAGAAATACTTGATAAGTTATATTCTATATTTATTATTTTCTTAACGAACCTACAAAATATCAAAAGGATAGTTAAATATTGGATGAAACGAGTAAATTGAAAAGATTTTTTTTAGGAGGGTGATTAAGGAAGAGAGTAATTATTAATGGACTTAATTTAGTCCATGTTGTGTT